>AWOL01S0006693.1:12394-24546 GCA_000715115.1 Nicotiana otophora | reverse complement strand
GGCTTGGTCCTCGACCCCCGAACACGATCTCAGCTTAACCCCTTGGGTTTTTACTTAGACTTCGAAGCTCAAAATCACTCAAATTTATTCCATAATATCTACATAGCTCAAAATCACTCCTACAAGGCATACAACACATAATTAGTGCAAAATACTATCAATTAAAACTCAAAACGAATAAAGTATAGTAAATTGGAGTGCAAGAAGTGACTAAAATATGATATTATAGCCTACCATCGAAGTCATAATTTTTTNCGCCACGCTCCGCCCCACGTGTCGCACTAGTGCACTTTTCTCAGAGTACGGATTTTTCTTGCGTTTTGACGTCCAGGCTTGGTCCTCGACCCCCGAACACGATCTCAGCTTAACCCCTTGGGTTTTTACTTAGACTTCGAAGCTCAAAATCACTCAAATTTATTCCATAATATCTACATAGCTCAAAATCACTCCTACAAGGCATACAACACATAATTAGTGCAAAATACTATCAATTAAAACTCAAAACGAATAAAGTATAGTAAATTGGAGTGCAAGAAGTGACTAAAATATGATATTATAGCCTACCATCGAAGTCATAATTTTTTAGCTCCAAGAACACCCTAACAAAATGATGTTGTGGAGAGAAAAAATAGGACTCTTAAAGACATGGCAAGGACAATGCTGATCAACAGTGGTATTGCAAAATATTTCTGGGCAGAGGCAGTCAGCACTGCATACTACTTAGTGAACAAGTGCATGATCAGGTCCCTCTTGAACAAAACCCCGTATGAACTGCTAAACAGGAGAAAACCCAAGCTAATATATTTGAGAACGTTTGGCTGTAAATGTTTTGTTCTCAATAATGGGAAGGAAGCACTAGGAAAATTCGATACCAAAAGTAATGAAGGAATCTTTCTCGGCTATTCATCACAAAGCAAAGCTTACAAGGTATACAATAAAAGAACTCAATGTGTTGAGGAAAGCATACATGTGATCTTTGATGAATCACACCACCTATGTGGAAAAGATTTACATCTGTCTCTTATACACATCTATAAAAGAACTCAATGTGTTGAGGAAAGCATACATGTGATCTTTGATGAATCACACCACCTATGTGGAAAAGATTTACATGATAAGATTGATCAAGACGGAGAGCAGTTAAAGGTACTTGGTGAAGTCATTGATATGGCAAATGGAAAGGCTGACATGATGAGTCAGGTCAAGGAATCAAATGAAGATGGTACAGTTATATCTCTAACTGATATAGAGGAACCTGGTCCCTCTATCACAACAACTGAAGCAGAAATGGAGTTGTTGATGTCGTGCAAGGAACCCATGATGCTGAGGTGAGAAGTGTCACTCATGTCTATAATGGATCTCATTCAAAGGAACACGGATCCTCTCGTAATGAGATTCAGGTGTCTAACTGGAAACACAGAAGTTCACACCTCTTCAAAATATGATCACTCCTCTTGACTCAGGGATTCAAACTAGATCAAAGTCAAGAAACTCCATTGCCTTCTCAGCCTTTCTCTTTCAAATCGAGCCTAAAAATATCAAGGAAACATTGAAAGATGCTGACTGGATTACTGCTATGCAAGATGAACTCCATCAATTTGAGAGAAACAACGTATGGCACCTGGTTCCTCGACCGTCAGACAGAACTGTTATAGGAATTAGGTGAGTGTTCAGAATAATGAGTTTGGGAACACAACAAGCAACAAGGCAAGGTTAGTAGTTCAAGGCTACAATCAAGAATAAGGGATCAACTATAATGAAACTTTTGCTCCAGTTGCTTGAATGGAAGCCATCAGAATCCTCATTATATTTGCATCTCATATGGAATTCAAATTGTTCCAAATGGATGTCAAAAGTGCATTTCTGAATGGATATCTAAAGAAGGAATTCCTCGTCAAACAACCACTTGGTTTTGAATATCATGAGCATCCTAAGCATGTATTCAAACTTGACAAGGCATTATATGGACTGAAGCAGGGCCCTTGTGCATGGTATGAAAGGTTGTCCAAATTCCTCCTTGAAAATGTCTTTATAAGAGGAAAAATTGACAACACCCTATTTCTAAAGAAATGGGAGAGGAACCTTATCATTGTGCAAATCTATGTTGACGACATCATCTTTGGTGCAACAAATGATTCCCTGTGTAAAGAGTTTGCAAAGCTTATGGGAAGTGAGTTCAAAATGAGTATGATGGGGGAATTAAATATTTTCTTGGGACTGCAAGTTAAGCAAACTCCTAAAGTCACGATGATAATTCAGCATAAGTACATTATAGAGCTCCTAAAGAGATTTGAAATGGAAAGTTCAAAAATCATTGATACCCCTATTGCCACAGCCACTCGTATGGACATGGATGAACCTGGTTCTCCAGTGAACGAAACCATGTATATAGGTATCACTGGTTCACTCTTGTATCTCATAGCTAGTAGACCAGATATTGTATTCAGTGTGGGATTATGTGCTAGGTTTCAATCTAGTCCAAAGGAATCTCATCTGAAGGCTGCCAAGAGAATTCTAAGGTATCTCAAAGGAACGCAGAACCTGATTCTCTACTACCCTTCAAGAGACAATTTCGATTGATTGGGTATGCTGACACTGATTATGTTGGTTATCTAGTGGATAGAAAAAGCACTTATGCCATGGAACATTTTCTGGGATAGTGTCTGATTTCATGGGGTACAAGGAAACAAAACTTTGTGGCTCTTTCAACTGCAGAAGCTTAATATGTGGCAGTTGCCTCTTGTTGTACTCAACTGTTGTGGATCAAGAAGCAACTGGAGGACTTTGGTGTATTCTCTGATTATGTGCCTTTATTGTGTGATAACACCAGTGCTCTCAACATGGCAAAGAACCCAGTTTAGCATAAGAGAACAAAGCACATTGATGTGCGACATCCTTTTCTCAGAGATAATGTTGAAAAAGGTTTTATCTGCATGAAGTTCTGTAAAACAGAAGACCAAGTAGTAGATATCTTCATTAAAGTACTGAGCAGAGAGCACTTTGAAAAGAATCGGCTGACACCGGGGTTTATAAAATCAAACTGAGCACCTGGTCCCTCAATGATTGGCTATGAAAGAATGAATAGGTAAAACAGCTAAAAAGTGTTTTCTAAAAAGTTCTAACTCATTTATATACCTTTACAGGTAGACACGCATGGCAATTACAGAGCAAACAAGAAGCTAGTGGCATTGCATCTTGGTAAAAGGATGAGGCTCACATTTACAAACCTAAGTCGGGGAACATGGTTCCCTTGACTCAGGTTAGTAGTTCCTTTGTACTCTCATGCATATATTTTTAATGGCTAAAAACGTGCCACGTCATTAAAATTTCAATTTCTCTTTTTCATCTCTATAGAACCCAAACGTCGTACCCATTACTAAACGACCCGTCTACCCAACAACATATACCCGTTTGTAACTGGTCCCTTACCCTCTTTAAATAAACACAAATGTTATCTCATTCATCACTATTCACATCAAAGCCAAAAATTCCCTTTTTCTCGCAAAACCAAACACTCTTTCTCTTTTGTTCTCACTACAAATCATCACCATGTCTGAAAATCTAGAAGCCTCAAACGTTTCCAGTATAGTCCCTATTGTGTCTTCGTCTCACGAAGCACAAGAACGAGAGTCTGAGTCCCCTATGTCACCCAGTCAAAACTCAACACCAGACTCCCAACCACCTACTACGTCCTCTCCAACCCAATCGAGTTCCGGTTCTCACTAGAGTCGCAAGACTCAGAACCCTAAAAGGTTTGTTGTTGCGACCTCGCCTTCTACCTTGCCAGAAAAAATGGCAGAGGGAGAAACAGTAAATGGTAACGAAGGTCAGGAAGTTTCCAGTTTGAAAGTTGAAGAGAGCACTGAAGCCCAACAGACTGTGATTCGTAGTAGTGAAGGTTCAGCAGTGACCATTCCAATCTTCGATTTGAATGTTGCCAACTCCACAGGTAATATTCCTCATGTGTCTTCTGAATCTACTTTGGGGATAAATGAACAAGAAGCCATTGATAATATGTTATTAATCGCTGCTGAGTGAGGTTTGGTAGGTGGTTATAAGGATGTTAATAAGACCATTGGGTCTTAGGGGGAAGGTGAAGGTCATTAGGAAGAGAGTAGGGAACTCGTGCTCTTTGAAGATCTAGCACGTGATAGTACTACCGGGGAAACAAATGAGGGTCCTATTCCCTCAACCCAAGAGGGGCCCTCTGCTCTTACTTGGGATGAAACTCTCTGCTCTTCAAAAGAGCCCCAGGTCAGTACTAATCATTCTCCTTCTCCTCACTTCGATGCTGAGCCTTTAAACTTTGTCATTCTTGAGAAGAGTTCTCTATCTGAAGAGGAAAATGAAAATAGTGAGGAACACTATGATGATATGCATGTAGCAAGCTTCATTGCTACTAGAAGTGGAAGGAAAATTCCCAATGCTCCCACTCTAAAAAGACCCACTACCAGGCTGCAAAAGAGGGAAGCCCTTGAAACCGTTCTGAAGAAAAACAAAGAACAGAAGAAAATGAGGAGGTTAGTGAAAGGGGGAAAGTTGGTGAATGAGGAAGAAGTGCCTCCAGTACTTGTTGTTGATGTTGACTATGAAGAGATGAGTGAGGAACCTGCTTCCTTTATTCGTAAGTCCTCCAAGAAACATGTGATTCCAAAACCCAGGAGAGAGCCATCTGCGAAAGTTGTGGAAGTTGAATATGCTGAGGTAGACAAGTCTGGTGAGAAGGTGTCTGAAAAGTCTAGTGAGAAAGTATCTGAGAAGTCTGCAAAGAAAGAGACTTTTCTGAAAAGTCTAGTGAGAAAGTATCTGAGAAGTCTGTGAAAAGGAAGGTTCGTGACAACGAGGAACCTGGTTCCTCCAAGAAGGCAAAAGTAAGTGTGGCCAAGTATGAAAGCAGAGCAAACCTGAGAAAATAAAGGGTACTGTGGGGCAGAACATTTTCCTCTGATATTCTAGACATGACAGGGATGTGTCAACTGATTGATATTTGTGAGTTTCAAAAGTGGACACACTTTTTCACCAATGAGAGCCCCAAGGTATATGAGGAAGAAGTGTGTAGCTTCTATGCAGACATGTTCACAGCGGAAGACGACAATATCTATTTGAAGGTGAATGAAGTAGACTTTGTGATGGACAAGGCTGTATTGGGGAACATTTTGGGGGTGGCAACTTGTCACGACCCAAAATCCTGCCACAGGCGTCGTGATGACACTTAGTCTCTAAGACCAGGTAAGCCGATTCTAATAACAATTCAAGTCATTCTTTTTATATAAACCAACATCGGAAATAATTACAAATATAACAACCTCCCAAGACTGGTAATACTGAGTAACGAACTATAACTGAATACATGAAATGATCTCAAGGATCGAATACTCAATATTGTTTGATTAATAATTAAAAGTACAATAAAATAAAAAGACTTCAAGGACTACGACGACCAATCAGCTCTACCTTGAATCCTTGCGATCACACTTTAACTCTGTCCGAGTCTGATAGCTCCAACATCTGGCTCTGCACAAAAATATGCAGAAGTGTAGTATGAGTACACCACGGTCGGTACCCAGTAAGTATCAAGACTAACCTCAGTGGAGTAGTGACGAGGTACAGTCGAGTCACTCACTAGTCTAATAACCTGTGCAATATAGTATACAAAAATAATAGGAAAAAAATAACAATGATGACAACAATAATCAACCAGTGATATACACAATAGGGCGACAAGAACACCATAAATATTTTGCAATAAATAATGAATACAAGTACAACCAATTATCAAGTCCTTCCAATATAAATTTTTCGCCTATATGTTTTTCAAATAGAAATCTTCAGGATATAATACTTTCAAATAAATCTCTTTCAAATCTAATTCCTTCAAATAAATATTTTTCAAATACAATTCTTTCAACTTAATTTCTTTCGAATAAAAGTCACCCTTTGACACAGCATTTCAAAATCATAAAATACAGGTCTCATCCCACTCTTATAATTCCACGGCACCTCGTGCCAATTTCTCTATCACAACCGCACAGACAACTCACGTGCCAAATATCATCATCATTTAACCATGACACCTCATGCCCACATTTCATATCATAACTGCACGGACAATTCACGTGCCAATATCATTATTATTTACTCACGGCACCTCGTGCCCACATTTCATGTTGCAACTGCACGGACAGCTCACGCGCCAATATCATCATTATTTACTCACGGCACCTCGTGCCCACATTTTATTTCATAATCCGCCTGAAAATAACCACAGGTTCCCAATTTCAGCATAGATCAGACTGTTATCAATTTACCAACAATAAAACAAATTGCACAAGGTATAAAAATGAACATAAGGAAAATCACAACATCACATGACAATTACCAACGCAATAATCCCACATCATCACATATCATCTCTCACAATAGCCACATTTATCACTCCTATAATAGCCTCCCTTATCCCTCCACCCTGACAATATCAATAGTCTCCCTTATCTCTCTACCCTGACAATATCAATAGCCATTCTTATCGCTCATATAGCCACCCTTATCTCTCCTATAGCCACCCTTATCGCTCCGCCCAAAAAATATCCCAACACACATAACAATAATGAAATGCCACCCTTATACCCACATAATATCAACTGTGAAATGCCACCCTTATATCCTCAAAATAATAACTCAAATAATACAACAATATACGCGGAATATTGTCACGACAACATAACAAAATTAATTCAAATCACAATTTGCCTAGTGGCCACAACCAATTCCAAAGATATCATAAAATCAATTAATTTCAACACAAATAGCCCAAGACTCCACACAATGTATATAAAACAACAACAGCGGTGGAAAATACTCAGTATATGGCAACGCCTTCATTAATCCAAATTATTGATGATTATATAACTCCTCGGTTTAAACTTATTTCATTAATTATTTGCAGATGGAAAATCTATAATATAATTATTTCCAGGAAATATCAAATCACCAAACTCACGGAATTCACCTAAATATACAAGCAATAACCACATTAAATTGTTATATAAAAACAAATTTAATAAACGCAAATTGCGGCATGGCAAATAGATGATTTAATAAATGCCAATAATTATCCAATTTACTATACAATATGCCTAAGAATTTAACCCAATCAATTTTGCACATATAAGCCCGAGTACGTACTCGTCACCTCGCGTACACGGATTTTCACATTTTACAAATGGCACATAAGACTCGATGCCTAAGGGGTAATTCCCCCATTCAAGGTTAGGCAAGATACTTACCTTTTTGAAGTTATGTCGATATTTTAAAATTGCCTTCTTGCTTGAATTTACCTCCGGATAATTCAAATCTATCCAAATTAATTGTATAACTTCACTAAAATTCATCGGAAACAATTACGGATAATAAAACATCGACTTAAAATTTCATTCTAAAAAGTCACTAAAGTCAACGCGGGGCCCACCTCTTGGAACCCAACAAAATTTTTACGAAATCCGAATACCCATTCTGATACGAGTTCAACCATACCAAATTTATCAAATTCCGATAACAAATTGTCCTCCAAATTTTGAATTTTTATTTTTATAAAATTGCTACAATTTTCCCCAAATTTCCATCTCAAACTACTAATTAAATGATGAAAACAATGATATATTCATGTATATTAACCAAATACGAGTTAGAATCACTTACCCCGATGAGTTTCTTGAAAATCCCACGAACCATTGCCACAAACCGAGCTCCCAAAATCCAAAACTTAAAACATGAGATGAAACCCTCACTCATATAGTACAAAATCTAACCCCCATTGTGATGACCGCACATTTATTTGTGCGGTCGCACATCCCGGATGCTGCGGTCGCATTCAAAATTGTGCGGCCGCACTTCTGCAGCTCAACACTACCAGGCTTCAGTAAATTGACCATACCTTTCTCTACATATGTTCAAATAATGATTGGTTTACTTTTCTGGAAACTAGATTCAAAGGGCTACAATTTTTATTTTTGAATTATCTCCAAATTCCTTATAGATTAAAAGCTATAAGCCTACGAAGTCAGAATATTGAACCTGCAGAACTCCCCTGGAGTGCGGCCGCGAGCAAAATTGTGCGGCCACGGAAAGCATTGTGCGGCCGCGGTCAGAATTATGCGGTCCGCAATTTTCTTTTGCGGTCCGCGCTTTTTCCCTTGCCTCAGCACTCAAAAATGTGCCCCTGCACTTCCAAAGGTTCCACAACAATATCAGAGTGCCGAAATACATGGACTCGCTCAAAACTCACCCCAAAACTCATTCGAGCCACTCGGGACCCTGTACGAATGTATTAACAAGTCCTATAACACGATACGAACTTAGTCGGGCCCTCAAATCACATCAAATAACATCAAAAACACAAACCGCACTCCAATTCAAGCCTATTAAAACTAAGAAAATTCCAACTTCTACGATCGATGCCGAAACCTATTAAATCAAGTCCGATTGATCTCCAATTTTGCACACAAGTCATAAATGACATAATGGAGGTATTCAAATTTTCAGAATCGGATTCCGGCCCTAATATCAAAAAGTCAACTCCCGGTCAAACTTACAAACTTAAATTTCTATTTTAGGCATTTCAAGCCTAACTTAACTACGGACTTCCAAATGATTTTTCGGACATGCTCCTAAGTCCAAAATCACCATACGGAGCTGTTAGAATCATCAAAATTCTATTCCGGAGTCGTTTACTCAAAATTCAACGCTTCGGTCAACTTTTTTCTTTTAATCTTCTTAAATAAGAATTGTTCTTTTAATTTAATCCTAAATCATCCAAAAACCAAACTCGACCACACACGCAAATCATAATACACATCACAAAGCTACTCGTAACCTTAAATCGCTGAACGAGATGCTAATTATTAAAACGACAAGTCGGGTCGTTGTATTCTCCCCTTCTTAAACATATGTTCGTCCTCATACGTGCCAAGAATTATTCTTAGGACATTAAATTACTGAGTGTATTCTTACACACATACTCGTAGGTGATTCTACGTCACCGCAAATTTAACATGGGTTTTACACCACCATCTTAGTTGAGATTATTTACTTTTATCCATATTTATATACTGTAAAACCAATTTCTTACATTCCAAATATTTTCAAAAGGCCTCATTTTCACATCAACGCACGGTATTAGTTTCAACCGGTTGTAGCAACTCGTACCTACGCACACGTCATACGTATGCCCATACCCATACCTCTTGTCATAATAGTTCTTCATAATTAATTCCAGCATCCTCAATTAACCTCATTAATCGAACCCTCGTTTCAAAGTTTTGCAATACTAACAGCAATTTACCCGAATTAACGAGTCACATTTAATGCCACCTGGGCACTCACATTGTGGGGCTAGAACTTCAATATTTACAACACAATTATGGCTAAATATGCACAGAAACACATAAAACAATTATCAAATAAGCCTAATAGGCATGACTCCCTATCAGTACTATAGTACAATTTAAATTTCACAAAGGGAGAATTTACACTCATAATTTTTACCACACGGACCTCGTCCTTATATAACTTCCACTGAGTCTTGTAGCCCAGTTTAAATATTTCACACCATATAAAAATATGAGGATCTCGGCCTCAACTCCGAATCACAAGTATTTTGCGCATTGTGCCAATCAAAATTTTTAATCTCCTCTCTTTCTTATTTTCAATAAATTTTGTAAACAATTTTCACAACACATAGTGAACCCCCATTCCAACAGGTCATATAATTCATAAAATTGAAATCAATTATTCCGAAATCACATCAAAACCCATTCTAGAGAGTATTAGAAAGTCATTTTTTGGACTTATAGTCCTCAATGGTGTACAAAATAAAAATGATAGACACAGGCTAGCATCATCAAATCTCCCAATAGAGATAAACATATAAGTGGATCACAAAATTACGAAGCTCACTCATAAGCGAAGCATAATAGGAGGACTCGCCTCAATATTCAGAACCGAATCAAATTAAGGAAGAATATCCCTTTATAACAAATCAGGATCATACCTGTAACGACACCATTTGATGTAGTGGCCTCCTCCATACCATAGCAAATATATCAACGGCCTGGGCCTCCCCATCTAGGGCGCCCTCTACCCACCTGTCCTCCACCCCTAACTAGTTGTGCACGTGGGGTAGTAGCTGTAGAGGGGGCCATATCCTGAGTGTTCTGATAAAATCCACCCCTCCCAAGTCTGGGACAATCCCTCATGATGTGCCTAGTATCACTACACTCATAACAACCCCTCTGAGGTCGCGATTGCTCATACTGAGTCTGTGCCAGATAACTGAAATAACCATTGTAAGAATTCTGTGTCGGTGGTGTACTATAAGAACTTACTGGAGCACCCCGAGTACTCTAATGTGCGGACTGAGCTGGTCGACTGCTCGAGCCTCCGCCATAATGGGTCATAGCTGAAGAGTAAAATCCACTGAACCCTCCAGAGCTTCGAGACCTTTTAGCCTCCTTAGACTCTCTTTCCTCACCTAGAACACCCTCAATCCTCCTCGCAATCTCCACTACTTGCTGAAATGGAGTATCAGTTTGCAACTCTCGATCCATGCATATTTTAAGATCATAATTGAGCCCCTCAATGAATCTGCGGACTCGCTCTCTGACTGTAGGAACTAAGATAGGTGCATGACGGGCTAACTCACTAAACCTGATGGCATGTTGTGACACTGTCATAGTGCCTTGACGCAACCGTTCAAACTGTGTGCGCCACGCATCTCGGAGAGTCTAGGGAACAAACTCTTTCAAAAACATTTCCGAAAATTGAGCCCAAGTTGGTGATATTGCATCAGATGGTCTACCTTCTTCATAAACTTGCCACTACTGATACGATGTGCATGATAATTGAAATGTAATAAAGGAAACTCTGATCACTTCCACAATACCCATGGTGCGGAGAATACGATGACACTTTTCTAGAAATTCTTAGGCATCCTCTGAAGCGGTGCCATAGAAAGTAGGTGGACTATACCTCTTAAACCCCTCAAGTCTGTTTTGTTCTTCTTCTGTTACCTCTAGCCTGACCTCAGGCTGAACCAAAATAACAGGTTGTACCGGTACTTCACCGGGAACCTGACCAATAGGAACTCGCTGCTCTAGAGTACGGGCGGTAGGAGTCTGAGTTACTCCCCCAATCTGTGAAATATTTGGTACAACAAAGATCAATCCCGCCTGAGTTAATGTACCAAACATATTCAAGAACTAGGCTAAAGTCTCCTAAAGTCCGGGGGTAACAACACGTGCTTCTGGTACCTATCCCCCAACTGGAGCTACTGGCGGCTCCTCAATTGCTGCTCTTACAGGTGATGTAGACACGGCACGTGCCCTTCCTCCGCCTCTATCTCGGCCTCTACCTCGGCCCCGACCTCTTGCGGACCTAGCAGTATGCGTGGGTGCCTGCTCAGCTGACCCGATAGTACATGTCCTCACCATCTGTGAGAGAATAAAGATACAAAGGCGCAAATTCCACAATCAATAAATCCGCATGACACGAATGAAATAAATGGAAATTTCCTAACAATTCTATAGCCTCTCGAAGATAAGTACAGACGTCTCTGTATCGATCCGCAAGACTCTACTAGACTCGTTCGTGACTCGTAAAACCTATGAACCTAGAGCTCTGATACCAACTTGTCACGACCCAAAATCTCGTCACAGGCGTCGTGATGGCACTTAGTCTCTAAGACCAGGTAAGCCGAATATAATAACAATTCAAGCCATTTTTATATAAACCAACAACGGAAATAATTACAAATATAACAACCTCCCGAGACTGATAATACTGAGTCACGAACTCTAACTAAATACATGAAATGATCTCACGGATCAAATACTCAATATTGTTTGATTAATAATTAACAGTACAATAAAATGGAAAGACTGCAAGGGACTGCGATGACCAATCAGCTCTACCTTGAATCATTGCGATCACACTTTAACTTTGTACGAGTCTGATAGCTCCAATACCTGGCTCTGCATAAAAATGTACAGAAGTGTAGTATGAGTACACCACGGTCCGTACCCAGTAAGTATCAAGACTAACCTCAGTGGAGTAGTGACGAGGTACAGTCGAGACACTCACTAGTCTAATAACCTGTG
>AWOL01S0006692.1:23929-109188 GCA_000715115.1 Nicotiana otophora | reverse complement strand
GTTACCAAATCTCAGTGAAATCAGATATAAGTCACCCAACATTTCAAATAACCCGCTAAGCATGGATAGTAGAATTTAAGGCTACAAAATAGACAACAATAGAATTTTACTCGCATGCTATGACTCGACAACGACGCATAGATGTTTGTCACCTCACCTATACATCGTATTTAACAACCAAACACGTAGCAAATAAACACATAATACCTATTCCCTCAAGCCAAAGTTAGACACGATACTTACTTTACTCCGAAGACCACTTAATTCTCAATCACAACTTTTTCTTTGGAAGTTACCTCCAAACCACTCGTATCTATTCAAAAATGACTCAATAACTTCAAATATTGCTAAAGGAATCAATTATATTTCATAAATTAAATTTCCTAAATTTTTCTCCAAAAGGTTGAAAAATCAACCTCGGGCCCGCTTGGACAAAACCCGAGGTTCGGACCAAAATCCTTTTACCCATTCATCCCCGAGATCGAATATGTAATTAGTTTAGTAATCCGACCTCAAATTGAGGTCTAAATCCTCAAATTTTAAAATTCCTAAGGTCTACCCAAAAATCCTAATTTCGCCGTAACAATTCTAGATTCTAGATTGAAATCTTGTTATAAGATGTAAAAGATTGAAAGAAAAGAGTTAGGAATCACTTACCTATGATTTGGAGAAGATTTGATCTTTGGAAAATCGCCTCTTAAGGTTTAGGGTTTTGAAAATATGAAGAATGAATGAAAAATCCTGTCTAAGTCCCTTTTACTCAGCTGCAGGTGTCGCAATTGCGACCTGAGCTTCGCAAATGCGAAGGAACAATCGCAATTGCGATGCCCTTCACAATCCTGCTGCCTTCGCAAATGCGAGGAAAGTGTCGCATTTGCGACCATTGAACCTCGCAAATGCGAGTAGATGTTCGCATTTGCGAACCTGCCCTTCCCAGACTCCCTTCACAATTGCGAAGATAACCTCGCAAATGCGAGAACTGCTGGCCCAGGCTTCTGATCGCAATTGCGATGAAAGCCTCGCAATTGCGGACCCTGTTATGTTCGCATTTGCAATTCCTGATCTCACAATTGCGAGATCAGCGGCCTGCAACAGGTTCAATTATACCAGCAAAATTTTCTAAGTTTAAAACATCTCGTGGCCTATTCGAAACTCACCCGAACCCTCGGGGCTCCAAACCGAACGTGCCCACAAGTCTAAAAATATCATACGAACTTGCTCGTGAGATTAAATTGCCAAAATAATACCTAGAACTACGAGTTTAGCACCAAATCAAATAAAATTCTCAAGAATACTTCAAAATTCATATCTTCTCAACTGGACGTCCGAATCACGTCAAATCAACTCCGTTTCTCACCAAATTTCACAGAAAAGTCTTAAATATCATAATGAACCTGTACCGGACTCCGGAATCAGAATACGGACCCAGCACTAACAATGTCAAACATCAATCAATTCTTGAAAATAATTAATTTTCAGACTTTGAATTTCATAAAAAATTCATAACTTGAGCTAGGGACCTCCGAATTCGATTCCGGGCATAATTCGATACGGACCCACCGGGACCGTCAAAATACGGATCCGAGCCCGTTTACTAAAAATATTAATCGAAATCAACTAAAATTAACTTTTAAGGCATAAATTCTTATTTTCATCAATTTTCAACATAAAAACTTTTCGGAAACATGCTCGGACTGCGCACACAAATCGAGGAAGGTAAAAATAAGATTTTTAAGTCTTAAGAGTGCAGA
Source organism: Nicotiana otophora (assembly GCA_000715115.1). Classification (NCBI taxonomy): domain Eukaryota; kingdom Viridiplantae; phylum Streptophyta; class Magnoliopsida; order Solanales; family Solanaceae; genus Nicotiana; species Nicotiana otophora. The sequence goes on along the minus strand of AWOL01S0006692.1, from coordinate 107,437 downwards.
TTCGAGTTTTAAAACATAAGATGACCTTTTGGGTCATCACATTCTCCACCTCTAAAACAACCGTTCGTCCTCGAACGGACATAGAAAAGTACCTGGGCTGGTGAAAAGGTGGGGATATCTACTCCACATATCGGACTCGGATTCCCAAGTAGTTTCCTCAATAGGCTGACCTCTCCACTGCGCTCAAACTGAAGGGTAACTCTTTGATCTCAACTGGCGAACTTGCTGGGCTAGAATTGCCACCGGCTCCTCCTCGTAAGTCAAATCCTTGTCCAACTGAACAGAGTTGAAATCTAACATATGGACACATGGAATACAGGATGAACAACTGTTAAACTAGGTGGCAACGCAAGCCTGTAAGCTACCTCCCCCACTCTCTCGAGGATCTCAAATGGCCCGATATACCTAGGGCTCAACTTGCCCTTCTTCCCAAATCTCATAACACCCTTCATGGGCGATACCCTAAGTAATACCCTCTCTCCGACCATGAATGCCATATCACGAACTCTACGGTCGGTATAACTCTTTTACCTGGACTGAGCTATACGAAGTCGATCCTGTATAATCTTGACCTTGTCCAAGGCCTCCTGAACTAAATCTGTACCCAATAACCGAGCCTCCCCCGGCTCAAACCACCCAACTGGCGACCTACACCGTCTACCATATATTGCCTTATAGGGAGCCATCTGAATGCTCGACTGATAGTTGTTATTGTAGGCAAACTTCGCTAACGGAAAGAACTGATCCCAAGAACCTCCAAAGTCAATAACACAGGCGTGGAGCATATCCTCCAAGATCTGAATAGTACACTCGGACTGTCCTTCCGTCTAAGGATGGAATGTTGTGCTCAACTCAACCCGCGTACCTAATTCACGTTGTACTGCCCTCCAAAAGTGCGAGATAAACTGCGTACCTCGATCAGAAATGATAGACACGAGCACACCATGAAGACGGAAGATCTCACAAATGTAAATCTCTGCCAACCGCTCTGAGGAATAGGTAACTGCCATAGGAATGAAATACGCTGACTTAGTCAGCCTATCCACAATAACCCAAACTGCATCGAACTTCCTCTGAGTCCGTGGAAGTCCAACAACAAAATCCATAGTGATACGCTCCCACTTCCACTCAGGAATATCTAACCTCTGAAGTAAACCACCAGGTCTCTGATGCTCACACTTTACCTGCTGGCAATTTAGGCACCGAGCTACATAGGTAACTATGTCTTTCTTCATTTGCCTCCACCAATAATACTGCCTCAAGTCCCGATACATCTTGGCAGTGCCCGGATGAATAGAATACCGAGAACCGTGGGACTCCTCAAGGATCAACTCACGAAGTCCATCCACATTAGGCACACAAATATGACCCTGCATCCTCAAAACTCTGTCATTTCCAATAATAACCTGCTTGGCACCACCGTGCCGCACTATGTCTTTAAGGACAAGTAAATGAGGATCGTCATCCTACCGATCTCTAATGCGCTCAAACAAAAAAGATCGAGCAAATGTACAAGCTAGAACACGGCTGGGCTCGGAAACATCTAACCTCACGAACTGGTTCGCCAAGGCCTGAACATCCAATGCAAGTGGTCTCTCACCAACTGGAATATATGCAAGGCTACCCATACTGAATGACTTTCTACTCAAAGCATCGGCCACCATATTGGCCTTCCCGGAATGATACCATATGGTGATATAATAGTCTTTCAATAGCTCCAACCACATCCGCTGCCTTAAATTGAGTTCCTTCTGCTTGTGAGCAATGTCTGCGAGCTCTAGATCATGAACAGGGTAATTCTTCTCGTGAACCTTCAGCTGCTGCGAAGCATATATAATAACCATGCCACCCTGCATCAATACCCTACTCAAACCAATACGAGATGTGTCACAATATACTGTATAAGATCCTGAACCTGTGGGTAACACCAATACTGGTGCCGTAGTCAAAGCTGTCTTAAGCTTCTGAAAGCTCGCTTCACACTCATCTGACCACCTAAACGGGGCACCCTTCTGGGTCAATCTGGTCAACGGGGCTGCTATGGATGAAAATCCCTCCACAAATCGACGGTAATAGCCCACCAAACCCAGGAAACTACGGATCTCTGTAGGTGATGTGGGTCTAGGCCAGTTCTGAACTGCCTCGATCTTCTTAGGATCCACCTGAATACCCTCTGCTGATACAACATGACCCAAGAAAGCAACTGAACTTAACCAAAACTCACATTTTGAGAACTTAGCATATAACTGGCTGTCTTTCAGAGTCTGAAGAACAATCTGAAGGTGCTGCTCATGCTCCTCTTGACTATGGGAGTAGATCAAGATATCATCAATAAACACAACCATAAAGGAATCCAAGTAGGGTTTGAACACCCGGTTCATCAAATCCACGAATGCTGCTGGGGCATTTGTCAGCCCAAATGACATCATTAGAAACTCATAATGCCCATACCGAGTCCGAAAAGCTGTCTTAGGAACATCGGATGCCCTAATCCTCAAATGATGGTAGCCAGATCTCAAATCAATCTTTGAAAATACATTAGCACCCTGAAGCTGATCAAATAAATCATCAATCCTTGGCAATGGATACTTGTTCTTGATGGTGACTTTGTTCAACTACCGATAATCTATACACATCCTCATCGGTCCATCTTTCTTCTTCACAAACAACACGGGTGCACCCAGGGCGAGACACTAGGTCTAATGAAGCCCTTATCAAGAAAATCTTGCAATTGCTCTTTCAATTCTTTCAACTCTGGCGGGGCCATGCGATATGGCGGAATGGAAATAGGATGAGTGCCCGAAGCCAAATCAATGCAGAAATCAATATCCCTGTCGGGTGGCATCCCCGGCAGGTCTGCAGGAAATACCTCTGGAAACTCACAAACAACCGGCACCGAATATATGGAAGGAACCTCCGCACTAGAATCGCGGACATAAGCCAAATAAGTTAGACACTCCTTCTCGACCATATGTCGAGCCTTTACATAAAAGATAACCCTGCTGGCAGAATGGCCAAGATTCCCTCTCCGCTCTAATCGAGGCAAACCCTGCAAGGCTAAGGTCACCGTCTTGGCGTGACAATCTAATATAGCATGATAAGGTGACACCCAATCCATACCCAGTATGACATCAATATCAACCATGTCAAGAAGTAGAAGATCTACACGAGTATTAAAACTCCCAATGGTGACCACACACGAACGACAAACACGATCTACAACAATAGCATCTACCAGTGTTGTGGACATATACACAGGATCACTCAAAGAATCACGGGGTACAACCAAATAGGAAGAAAAATAGGATGACACATAAGAGTAAGTAGATCTCGGATCAAATAGAACTGAAGCATCTCTACTGCAAACTGAAACAGTACCTGTGATAACAGCGTCAGATGACTCAGCCTCAGGCCTGGCTGGGAAAGCATAACACGGAGGTTGGGCCCCACCATCCTGAGCTACATCCTTAGGACGGCCTCTAACTGGCTGGTCTCCATCTCTAACGGCCTGACCTTTACTTCTAATAGTCTGGCCTCTACCTCTAGCTGCCTGACCCCTGCTTCTGGCTGGCTGAGCAGGTGGTGCAGCAACTGGTACTGGAACCACGGCACGAGAACTCTAATGATGTGAGTTGCCCGTTGCTCGAGGGAAAAATCTAGCAATGTGCCTCGGATCACCACAAGTATAACATAGCCTCAGTTGCTGTGACTGTTGACCCTGAAACTGACCATGTCGGCCCGAATAACCACCCTGATAACTCTGGAGTGGAAGTGCACTAATAGGAGCTAGTGGTGCACTGTAGGCTAGCTGGTCGGAATAATGCATCTGAGGGCCACGACCACCTGAGGCACCGTGGGATGCCTGGAGCGCTGAATGAAACGTCCTGGGAGGATGGCTTCTACCAACAGTACTCCTGCCTCTAGATGAGGCACCGCTGAACTCACCAGAATGGCGAGGTCTCTTGTTAGACCTCTGACCTCCCTGACTAAGAACCATTTCGACCTGTCTGACGACATTAGCAGCCATCTGAAAAGAAATCTCACTCCCAGTCTCCTTAGCCATCTGCAATCTGATAGGCTGAGCAAGTCTATCAATAAACCTCCTCACCCTCTCTCTCTCTCGGTAGGAAGCAGAAGAATGGCATGACGGGCCAAATCCACAAAACGGATCTCATACTGAGTAACAGTCATACTGCCCTGCAGGAGACGCTCAAACTGACGGCGACGCTCCTCTCTCAATGTGATAGGCAAAAACTTCTCTATGAAGAGCTGAGAGAACTGGTCCCAAGTAAGAGCAGGAGACCCAGCTGGTCTGTTCAACAAGTAATCTCTCCACCATTTCTTGGCGAAACCAGTCATCTGAAATGCAGCAAAATCGACCCAATTGGTCTCCACTATACCCATGTTCCGTAAAACCTCGTGACAGCTGTCAAGATACTCCTGGGGATCCTCTGAAGGAGCACCACTGAAGTAAACAGGAAAGAGCTTGATAAACCTGTCTAATCTCCATAAAGCCTCAAAAGACATAGCTGGCCCATCTCCAACCTGTGCCGCAATAACCGGCTGAACTAATCCGAATGGCTGAGCTGTTGGAGCCTGATACTAGGGAACTATCTGCTCTGAGCGGGAATGGTAGGAGTCTGGGCTCCTCCTCCAGCCTGAGAGACTGCTGGTGCCATGGGAAATACGCCAGTCTGGGCCACACTCTCCATAAGGCCCACCAAACGAACCAAAGCGCCCTGAAGTACTAGGGTAGCAATGAACCCCTCCGGAACCTGAGCTGGTCCGGTAGGAACAGTCTGGGCTGGAACCTCCTCGTCAAGCTCTATCTGAGGCTCCACTGCTGTGGCTGCTGCTCGGGCCCTATGCTGAGCCCTGCCCCTACCTCGGCCTCTAGCACGGCCTCGTCCTCGACCTCTGCCCCGCGTAGGAGCTGTCACTGGAGGCTCTGGCTGAGGAAGCGGTACGTGTTCTCACCATCTGCGAGAGAATAAGAGTATAAGAGTTCAATCAGTATTGAGAAAGCAAATTCGCACGACATAGAAGGATAGAAGTGAAACCTGTTCCTAAACTTCATAGCCTCTGGAAGATAAGCACAAACGTCTCTGTACCGATCCTCCAGACTCTACTAAGCTAGCTCGTGAATCGTGAGACCTAGGCAACCTAGTGCTCTGATACCAACTGTCACGACTCTATATTTTCCACCGACGGGACCGTGATGGCGCCTAACATTTCACTTGCTAGGCAAGCCAACGTTAGAAAATCGTTAAACCAATTCCTTATTTTCATTCAGTAAATAACAATAATTAACTAAGATGAAATATAATAAGTACGGAATATTATAAAACTATATTAATTACTACCACCCGGATCTGACATCACAATTCACGAGCATTCTAGAATTTACTACAAGTAATAGTCTGAAAGAAATACAACTGTCTGAATGAAAGAAACAGTAGAACAGAAAAGATAGACCGGGACTTCAAGGTCTGTGAACACCGACAGATCTACCTTGAATCTCCGGACAGTGGACCAATAGCAAAAAAATCTCGATCAACCTGAGCCGTTATCAAAATTTGCACAGGAAGTGCAGAGTGCAGTATCAGTACAACCGACCCCATGTACTGGTAAGTGTCGAGCCTAACCTCGGCGAAGTAATGACGAGGCGAGGACAAGACACCCACATATATCCTGAACAGTATAATCATGCTAGTGGCAACAACAGTAAATAAGGAAAATAACGCAAAAATAATGGGAAGGGACACACAATGGGGGAATACAATATAAAGAGTGAGGATAATGAAAAGATAGAATTAAACTGAAAATCCTTAAACGAATTGAGCAAATAAAACAGCAAAGGAAAACTGCACGGCACCACCCTTCGTGCTTTTACTCTCAACCTTACCAAATAAATAAATAGAATGGCACGGTATCACCCTTCGTGTATTTACTCTCAACCTCACCAAATAAATAAATAGAACGGAACGGCATCACCCTTCGTGCATTAAACCTCTCATAATATACACGGCATCTCCCTTCGTGCTTTATACTCTTCCTCACAATATAAATAATGTATGCACGGCATCACCCTTCGTGCTTTACACTCCTCCTCACAAGTCACAGAATCAATAACAACGGATAGATAAGAGTATCACAAAGAAACCAGTATTGTACCCATAATCAATAGCACAATGTAATCTCAACCTGGAATCAATATTCGAAAGTCACCAATTCTCAGTGAAACCAGATATAAGTTACCCAACATTTCAAATAACCCGCTAAGCATAGATAGTAGAATTTAAGGCTACAAAATAGACAACAATAGAATTTCACTCGCATGCTATGACTCGACAACGACACATAGATTCCCGTCACCTCATCTATACATCGTCTTTAACAACCAAACACATAGCAAATAAAAATATAATACCTATTCCCTCAAACCAAAGTTAGACACGACACTTACCTTGCTCCGAAGATCACTTAATTCTTAATCACAGCTTTTCATTTGGAATTTACCTCCAAACCACTCATATCTATTCAAAACTGACTCAATAACTTCAAATATTGCTAAAGGAATCAATTATATTTCATAAATTAAATTTTTCAAATTTTCCTCCAAAAGGTTGAAAAACCAACCCCGGGCCCGCTTGGTCAAAATTCGAGGTTCGGACCAAAATTATTTTACCCATTCACCCCCGAGACCGAATATGTAATTAGTTTTAAAGTTCGACCTCAAATTGAGGCCTAAATCCTCAAATTTTGAAATTCCTAAGTTCTACCCAAAAATTCTAAGTTCACCGTAAAAATTCTAGATTCTAGGTTGAAATCTTATTATAAGATGTAAAAGATTGAAAGAAAAGAGTTAGGAATCACTTACCTATGATTTGTGGAAGATTTGGTCTTTGGAAAATCGCCTCTTAAGGTTTAGGATTTTGAAAATATGAAGAATGAATGAGAAATCTCGTCTAATTCCCTTTTACTCAACTGCAGGTATCGCAATTGCGACCTGAGCTTCGCAAATGCAAAGGAACAATCGCAATTGCGATGCCCTTCACAATCCTGCTGCCTTCGCAAATGCGAGGAAAGTGTCGCATTTGCGACCACTGAACCTCGCAAATGCGAGTAGATGTTCGCATTTGCGAACCTGTCCTTCCCAGACTCCCTTCGCAATTGCGAAGGTAACCTCGCAAATGCGAGAACTGCTGGCCCAGGCTTCTGATCGCAATTGCGATGAAAGCCTTGCAATTGCGGACCTTGTTATTTTTGCATTTGCGATGCCTGATCTCGCAATTGCGAGATCAGCGGCCTGTAACAGGTTCAGTTATACCAGCAAAATTGTCTAAGTTCAAAACATCCTGTAGCCTATCCGAAACTCACCCGAGCCCTCGGGGCTCCAAACCGAATATGCCCACAAGTCTAAAAACATCATACGTACTTGCTCGCGCGATCAAATCGCCAAAATAATACCTAGAACTACGAATTTAGCACCAAGTCAAATGAAATTCTCAATAACACTTTAAAATTCATATCTTCTCAACTGGACGTCCAAATCACGTCAAATCAACTCCGTTTCTCACCAAATTTCACAGACAAGTCTTAAATATCATAATGAACCTGTACCGGACTCCGGAATCAGAATATAGATTCGACACTAACAATGTCAAACATCAATCAATTCTTAAAAACAATTAATTTTTAGACTTATAATTTTCATTAAAAATTCATAACTTGAGCTAGGGACCTCCGAATTCGATTCCGGGCATACGCCCAGGTCCCATAATTTGATACGGACCCACCGAGACCATTAAAATATGGATCCGAACCCGTTTACCAAAGATATTGATCGAAGCCAACTAAAATTAACTTTTAAGGCATAAATTCTTATTTTCATCAATTTTCAACATAAAATCTTTCCGGAAACATACTCGGACTGCGCACGCAAATCTTGAGGGTAAAAATGAGATTTTTAAGGCTTAAAAGGGCAGATTCGAGTTCTAAAACATAAGATGACCTTTTGGGTCATCACAAGATTGAACTACTTCAGATACGAGTGGCTTCACATTGTAAAATTTTATGCAATACGGGTATAACTTCAATAGTTACCCCAAAAATGGGTATATATAAAAATGCACCACATAAGAAGGTGGAAAGTAATATTGGTCCTAGTAATTCATTTCAACGTGAAAATAGCACGGGCTAACCAGTTTCGAACTGGTAATTGAAAAATAGCTAGTGTTTGCAAAGTCATTAAAAAATAGTCACTATTTTGCTGCAACACGGAAAGTTCTAGCACAATATACTAGAGATTGTGTACCTGTGTATGAACTTCCAGCATATTATGCTGGAACTCCAATACACGAAAAGTTCCAGCATAATATACTGGAGATTGGAGCACCTATGTATGAACTTCCAGCATATTATGCTGGGACATTATATTATGCTGGAATATTTTTTGGATTTTGAATAGTGTTTTCGTTCAGATTTATCTTTAAATAAAAAGTGGCTAAATTTCGATTACTTTTGAAACCGTGGCTATTTTTCAATTACCACTTATAAATCTGGCAATTTTTTAATTTCACCCCATTTCAACACATGTTGACCCATAAAGACTAATTGGGTCTTCCTTGTCCAAATAAAATTAGGAATGTGTCTACAAATTAGGAATTTTTTTATATCTAATAGTAATAAGGGATTTTTACACAATTAGCCGATCAGATTTATAGAAAATCGAAACCAAGTTCGATTAACTACAAAAGTTAAAATGTATAATATTTGATGATTATTAAATATTAATAAAGTCCTTATGAGGTAGTACCAATTATCAGATAGAATTTTAAATATGATTATATATTAAATAAAAAGGTTAGTATTGACTCTTTGTGGCGATTTAAGAATATATATCAGACATAACAGTCAGTTGAACTTGCTTAAACAATAAACTTTAACTTTTCATCTATTGATGGACAAAAAAAATAAATTTAAAAAGTTTGTACCTTTTTGGCATACTTATGTTCTAAGAAAGAGATAATTCTCCTGTTTCTTTCTCTAATTTCCTCTCCAAAAAAGGAGGGGGAACAAAGGTGCATTTTATTTGCCTTTCTTCTTCATTTTCTTCCCTTTTCCCTTTTCCCCCTTTCACTTCCTTTTAATTTATATATACATTCGAAACTAAAATCTCAAAGAGACATGAAACTTTTTTTTTGGTTTAAAGGAAGCATTTATATAACTAATTAGATTGTTTGAATAGATATATCAAAGGAAAAATTAGGATCCTTTGTCAAATTCGGGTACTGAGCCAATATATGAATGCTATCACTATTACATTCCAAAACATATTTAGAAAAAGTAGTTCCTAGGATGTCTACCAAAAAAATATCATTTGCAAACACTAGAGGAACTACCAGTATGGTCAACCTTCCAAAAATTTTCTTCTTGGTTCTTTCTTTTGCCAAAAGATTAGCTACTCTATTCTGCCCCATGTAGTTATACTTGATCCTTGTCATATCCAGCTTTTGAATTAGCAACCTGCACTTAAAGATAATATGATCATAAATATCACTATCCAATTTTAGCATTCTAATAACCTCAATTGAGTCAGTGGCTATTTCCAATGGAGTGAAATTTGTGTCATCAGCAATTTGCAGATCCTGTAGTAGAGTTGTTAATTCATACTTAGTGTTAGAAGTGTGTGGGAGGCTGCGTATAAATCCTATTATCCAGTCACCAGTGGAGTTTCTAAAGACACCACTAGTGCCTCCTTTCCCTAGGTTATCTAGTACTGCACAATCTGTGTTTAGTTTATAATAGCCCTTTTTCTGGAGGCTCCCATTTAACATTAATAGTAACCTTATCGCTAGTTACATTCTTACCAATAAAAATATGGAATTCATTGGCTTTACATATGGTATTGGTAGCTGATGTAGAGTCTCTTTTCAGTGGTTTTGGATATAGTATTGGTAGCTGATGTGGGGTCTTTTTTTGTTAAAAAAATTGTGATTTCTAGCCAGCCATATACGCCAGAAGCAGAAAGAGAGAAGAAGCTCCAAGGACAGATTATTGTTGAATGGCTTTTTCTTTAACTTGTTCCATGTATGTGGACAAGCTTTGCTAGTGAAGATGAGATTATTTTGTCAATAGTCATTGGTGCAAAAAAGGCTTAGACTACCCCTAGAAAATCTTTGCATTTGAACATTCAAAGAAGATATGGTTTAGGGTTTCAATATTGTTAGAGAAGAAGCTACTTATGGGGTCAATATTGACTCTAATTTTCTGGAAAAAAGCACAAGTGGAAAGTCTTTCATGATGGATGAGCCAAAAATAAGGTCTTGATCTTGTTAGGCACTTTAAGGTTCAAGATCCAGCTAAAGTTTTTGGTGGAGCTAGCTGTAGTAGAGAAGTTTTTAGAGTCAATTAAATGGTAAGCTGATCTAGTACTGAAAATACCATTACTGGTAAGCCCCCATATCATTTATACTCTTTATTGCTGGAAGTGGGAATAAAAGTGGACTTGAGGATGTTGATGACATTGTCCGAAAGAGTGATGGACTATGAATAAATATTCAAGTTACTATTGTTGTATACACTAGCATCCTTAATAGAGTGATCAATGGTGGTGAGGGTCTCCTCAACCATGCTTCTAATGGAACTGTTGTAAGGGATCCAAACATCATTGAGAAAATTGACTCTATGTACTTTGTGGACAACCTATTTTGCAGCAACTCTATAAGTATTCTAGCCTTAGAGAATACATTGCCAAATGGGGAACTTGGCTTTCTTGGGTATCTGAGTCTAATTGCAGTATGTGGATATCAAACTCTAGCCCAGAGAGAGTTAAGCTTATGAAAAATCTTCCAGGCTAGCCCAGCATGCAAAGCTTTGTTCTTACACTCACCTTTTTGAATACAAAGGCCCCCTTACTTTTGAATTTTGTGACAGCCTCCCAACCTACAAGGTGCATTATTTTTAGCAAGGTTAGTACCCCAAATAAAGTTTCTTTGGATACTATTGATCAACTTAGTAGTGTGGGATAACGGTTAGTTGAATTGCATGATATGGCTAGGAATACTACTGAGAGGCCTTCGCCAGAGTAGTTCTTCCTGTCATGTTTAGGTAAGTAGTCTTCTAGCTAGCCGGCTTTGAATCCGTGTTATCTATGATGAATTGGAAGTCACTGTTAGTAGGCCTTTTGTGAAAAATTAGAAAGCCCGGGTATTTTTCAAAGAAAGTACTAGGTTGAATTGAGAGATTGGTAGAGTGAGTTATGATCTGATCAGGTTTGCAATTGGAAGAGAAGATGACTCTGGACTTTAATAAACTCTTATTTGTAATTGGAAGAGAAGATGACTCTGGACTTCATTGAAGGAGTTAAGAGTATGAATAATGGTGCTACAAATTTTTGCATTGGCTCTGGCAAAACGAGTTAAGTCATCAACCAAAAAAGGTGAGAGATCTTAGGACCAACCCTGCTGACGCTAATTGGAAATCATTCCTTTGCATCAACAACTCTATCAATAATCCTAAAGAGCCTTTCTATGCAAAGGATAAAGAAGTAAGGAGAGATGAGGTCTCCTTGTCTAATACCCCTAGTAGGCCTAAATGAATCAGCATGTCCTCCATTAACCAGAATGGAGATGGAAGATGAGCTGACACAAGAGAGAATGAGCTTGATGAGGGTAGTGTAAAAATTAAAAGCATGAAGGGTGTTTCTAATAAAGGACCACTCTAGCATGTCAAAGACTTTTTTAGGTCAATTTTCAGGATCATGTTGGTATTTTTGCCTTTCATATTTTTAAAGTGGGTGATGTATTCTTGGACAATGATAGCATTGTCAGAGGCTTTCTTATTGGAAAGGAAACTGGCTTGACTAGGACCTGTGATATCAGAGAGATAAGACTTAATCTTGTTAACAATAATCTTTGCCATGGTAATATAGATTGTGTTGCAAAGCCCAATAGGTCTAAAATGTTTTTAGCATTGTGGTATTTGGACACTTAGTGATGAGGCACAGAAGTATGGCATTCATAATGGGGTGCATTATTTGAGAATCAAATGATTTTCTACATAACTCAATGATAGTCTTTCCCACTATACTCTAGTATTTTTGGTAAAAACGAAAAGGGGGTGTAAATTATTTGGGCCTGGAGATTTGAAGGGTTTGAAAGATAAGATGGCTTGTTTGACCTCACTATCTCTCGGGGTAAGCCAGGTTATCCCTTTGGAGATTAGAGAGTATATGTTCTTGGCTGTGAGAGTTGGAGGTCTAGAGAGGGGACTGTGTATGGGAAGATGTGTAGAGGAAATTGAAGTAGTTTGTTATGAAATCCTTAATATCATGTTGATTATGTTGTCAATTCCCAGCTTCATCTCTAAGAGATAGGATTTTGTTCCTCCTTCTTCTATTGAGGGTGGAAGTAAGGAAAAACCTAGTGTTGGCATCACTATCAGCTAGCCAGCTAATTTTAAACTGTAACTTCCAGAAATTTTCTTCATTCTTAAGGATGGAGTCATAATCCTTTATCAATTTGGCCTCAAAATTCAAGAGGGGATAGTTGTGATGGTAGTGGGGAGATTTTTGGATGCCAGCTATTCTGGCCAAAAGTTATTTTTCTTGTGGAAGATGTTGCAAATGTGTTCTTGTTCCATTGAATAGAACCAGTTTTGAATTGATGAGTGGCTTGGATGAGGGTATTGTTAGGAGAGAATGAATCCTTAACTAGGGTGGGAAAAGAGGGGTAACTACACTACATAGTTTCAAACCTGAAAGGCTTAGTATTACTAGGCCTAAAGTCATCTTTTCACTTTATGAGTAAAGGGCAACGGTTTGAGTGAGTCCTAGAAAAATGAGTCACAGTGGTCTCATGGTACTCAACAATCCATGAGTCATTAGCAAAACACATGTCTAGTCTTTCAAGAATTAGGTTATTCCTGTTTCTATAACTCTTATTAGTCCAGGTGTACTTACTTCCTTTATAGCCCATGTTTAGTAGTTTACACCGATTCAAGCAGTTTCAAGATAGGTTACTTATGTTAGTATTAATACTATTCCCACCAAATTTGTCTCCAGATTTGGGGACCTCATTAAAGTCCTCTCCTACAAACCAACAACTAATAAAACTTCTAGAGATATCAGATAAATGGTCCCAACACGTTTTACTATCAGATATATGGTGCTAGTTGTCACGACCCATATATCCACCTAAATGTGATGGAACCTAACCTAGTGCTAGGTAAGCCTAACATAGAATAAGGTAACTCAAGTGAAATATCAATAACAACAAGAATAAAATAACAGAATTCTATACAACTTCCCAAGGACTGGTAGTACAAGTCATGAGCGACTACGAATAAGATTACAATTTCAGTTTGAGGAAAGATACATCATTTGTTTGAAATTTATATAAACATAAATATAAATCCTAAACTACAGTGAACAAATGGTAGCTTGTATGTGGAGTGCTGATACGTCTTCAATGCTAGGACCACAAACTCTGTAGCATTCCCTCGCCGAATATCTGCATACAAGGTGCATAAGTGTAGTATGAGTACAATCGACCTCATATACTTAGTAAGTATCTTGACTAACCTCGGTGAAGTAGTGGCAAAGTTGTTTTAGTCAGAATAGATTCACTAATATAACTTGTTCTGTTAGATTTGCAATAGAAACAATACTAGAAATAACAGAGAAGAGTACAAGAATAAATATGCGAAGCAGTAAATAATTGCTAAAAGAAATAATGGTCAGTATTTTCAATATCACAACACATCCTTTTCTTATAGTGATAATCACCAAACAACATAGTAAATCTACGAATCTTCATAGTATAAGGAATATGTTCAAGATATCAAGTCAAATGACACGACAACACCCGTCGTGCATTTATTTCGTCCTCACCAAATATATGAATATATGTCGAATTAATTGGCACAACACCCTTCATGTATTTATCTCATCCTCACCAAGCATATGTATAACAGTAAAACCAGGTAAAAGAAATGCCAATAGCAGTAAAAATGAAGTGAAAAATACACAGGCAGCAATATCGAACAAGGCACAACATACGCACAACGGTAACAAATAGGGTGGGAAACACAAAAGTAATGATAGAAATTAAGGTAGGAGAATATAAATTTCACTATCTAGCAAAGTAGAAGGTTTAGATAAGAGCACAACAAACGAGGAAAGGATAGGTGTAAATATAACAAACAAGACGAAAAGTATGATTGTGACCAGATAAATAGACATAAAGCGTGGATATAACAAAAAAAATTAAGGTAGGAGGCAAAGACATGACAACAACATCAAGTCACATAGAAAGCATAGGTGCAACAATGACAACTTGGAATAAAGACATAAATGTATATGCAATGGCACGACCTCACCCTTCGTGCTTTACTCTCTTCATCACATGATAATGTATATGCAATGGAATGGCATCACCCTTCGTGCTTTACACTCTTCCTCATATGATAATGTAAAACAATGATATGACATTATCCTTCGTGTGTAATAATGTATATGAAATGGAACGGCATCACCCATCGTGCTTTACACTCTTCCTCACATGATAGTATATATGCAATGTCACGATATCACCCTTCGTACTTTACACTCTTCCTCACATGATAATGTATATATAATGGCACGACATCACCCTTTGTTCTTACACTCTGTGATGACACAATATGTCATCTTTAAATTTAAAATTTATTTATGTGTTCTATGAATTCGAATAGCACTATTCATCATTCTCCGACTTGCGTGCACAGTGCGTATAATTTTTTGAAAAGTTTTTATATGAAAAATTAATTAAAATATGAAATAGAGCTTTAAAACTCATTTGAGTTGACTTCGATCAACATTTTAAGCAAACAGGCCTGGATCAGTATTTTGACAGTTCCGATAGGTTTGTATCGTGATTTGGGACTTGGGTGTATGTTCGGAATCAAATTCGAAAGTCCCTAGCTCAAATTATCGTCATTTAACGGAAACTAGAAATCAAAAGACTAAAGATTTTCAAAGTTTGACCGTGGAGTTGACTTTATTGATATCGGACTCGGATTGAGATTCAGAAAATTAGAATAGCTCCACTACGTCATCATTTATGACTTGTGTGCCAAATTTGAAGTCATTTCGAATTCATTTAATATGTTTCGGCACGAATTTTGTAAATTAAAATGTTTGAAACTCATAAGTCTGAATCGAGATGTGAATTGTAATTTCTATGTTGCTTACATGATTTGAAATACTGAGTAAGTCCGTATTATGTTACGGGACTTGTTAGAATATTTGAACGAGATCCCGAGTGGCTCGGGTGAGTTCCGGGATGAGTTTTGAGCGAGTCTGGGCATTTCGGCACTCTGACGATGTTGTGGAACGGTTGAATTGCGGAGGGCACATTTTAGAGTGCGGTAGTGCGGCCGCAAACTCCCAAGGTACGGGGGCAGTAGTAATTGTGCGGACCGCACTTGAAAATATGCGGACCGCAGTTGAAATTGTGCGGTCCGCAGAATTCTTCTCGCGGCCACAAAAAGGAGTATTGGATTGTCACGCCAAAACGGTGACCTTAGCCATGCTGGGGTTACCTCGAATAGAGTGGAAAAGGGACTCTTGGTCATTCCACCAGCAAGGTTATCTCTTACGTGAAAGCTCGTCGTATGGTCGAGAAGGGATGTCTAGCTTATTTGGCCTATATTCGCGATCCCAGTGCGGAAGTTCCCTTTATGGATTCAGTTCCAGTTGTCCGTGATTTTCTAGATGTATTTCCTGTAGATTTGCCAAGGATGCCACCCGACAGAGATATTGACTTCTATATCGATTTGGCTCCAGGCACCTAACCCATTTCTATTCCACCATACAGTATGGCTCCACCAGAGCTAAAGGAATTGAAGGAGCAGTTACAAGACTTATTTAACTAGGGATTCATTAGACCTAGCGTATCGCCATGGGGTGCACCAGTGTTATTTATAAAGAAGAAAGATGGTTCAATGCGAATGTGTATAGGTTATTGGCAGTTGAACAAGGCTAATAGTAAGAACAAGTATCCGTTATCAAGAATTGATGACTTATTCGATCAGGTTCAGGGTGCCAAGGTGTTTTCAAAGATCGATTTAAGGTCTGGTTATCATCAGTTAAAGATTAGGACATCTGATGTCCCTAAGATAACTTTTCGGACTCGGTATGGGCATTATGAATTCCTAGTGATGTCATTTGGGCTGACAAATGCCCCAGCAGTACTTATGAATTTGATGAATCGGGTGTTCAAGCCCTATCTGGATTCTTTTGTGGTTGTGTTCATTGATGATATCCTGATTTACTCTAGTAGTCGAGAAGAGCATGAACAACATCTTCGGATTGTGCTTCAGACTTTGATGAATAGACAATTATATGCCAAATTTTCAAAATGCGAGTTTTGGTTAAACTCAGTTGCCTTTTTGGGCCATGTTGTATCGGCAGAAGGTATAAAGGTGGATCCTAAAAAGATAGAGGCAGTTCAGAACTGGCCTAGACCTACTTCAGTAATAGAGATACAGAGTTTTCTGGGTTTGGCAGATTATTATAGCCAGTTCGTGGAAGGGTTTTCATCCACAGCAAACCCATTGACCAGACTGACCCAGAAAGGTGTTCCATTCAGATGGTCAGACGAGTGTGAGTTGAGCTTTCAGAAGCTCAAGACTGCTTTGACTACGGCGCCAGTGTTGGTGTTACCCACAGGTTCAGGATCTTATACGGTGTATTGTGATGCGTCTCGTATTGGATCGGTGCAGTATTAATGCAAGATGGTAGGGTGATTGCATATGCGTCGTGGCAGTTGAAAGTTCACAAGAAGAATTATCATGTTCATGATTTAAAATTGGCAGCCATTGTTCATGCGCTGAAGATTTGGAGACACTACCTTTATGGCGTGTTATGTGAGGTATTCACGGATCATCGTAGTCTACAATATCTGTTCAAACAAAAAGATCTCAATTTGAGGCAGAGAAGATGGTTAGAGTTGTTGAAAGACTATGATATCACCATTTTGTATCACCTAGGGAAGGCCAATGTGGTGGCCGATGCTTTGAGTAGAAAGGCTGTAAGTATGGGCAGCCTTACGTGTATTCCAGTTGGTGAGAGGCCATTAGCTATAGATGTTCAGACTTTGGCCAATCAGTTCGTGAGGCTAGATGTTTCATAGCCCAGTCGAGTTCTAGCTTGTATAGTCGCTCGGTCTTTTTTATATGAGCGCATCAGAGAGAAACAATATGATGATCCTCATTTGCTTGTCCTTAGAGACACGAGGCGGCACGGTGGTGCTAAGCAGGTTGTTGTGGGAGATGATGGAGTTCTGCGGATGCAGGGTCATATTTGTGTTCCTAATGTGGATGGGCTTTGTGAATTAATTCTTGAAGAGGCCCACAGTTCCTGGTATTCTATTCATCCGGGTACCGTCAAAATATATCAAGATTTTCGGCAACATTATTGGTGGAGGAGAATGAAAAAGGATATAATTGCATTTGTAGCTAGGTGTCTGAATTGTCAACAAGTCAAGTACGAGCATCAGAGACCTGGTGGTTTACTTCAGAAGTTAGAAATTCTTGAGTGGAAGTGGGAGCGTATCACTATGGATTTTGTTGTTGGACTCCCACAAACTCAGAGGAAGTTTGATGCAGTATGGGTCATTGTGGACAGGTTGACAAAGTCAGCACATTTTATTCCAGTGGCAGTTACCTATTCTTCAGAGCGGTTAGCTGAAATTTACATTCGTGAGATTCTCCGCCTTTACGGTGTGCACGTGTCTATTATTTCAGATCGAGGTACGCAGTTCACCTCGCACTTCTGGAGGGCTGTACAGCGTGATTTAGGCATGCGGGATGAGTTGAGTATAACATTTCATCCCCAGACAAATGGACAGTCCGAGCGTACTATTCAGATATTGGAAGATATGTTTCGTGCTTGTGTTATAGAATTTGGAGGTTCCCTATAATAACAGCTACCAGTCGAGCAATTAGATGGCTCCATATAAAACATTATATGGGAGGCGATACAGTTCGCCAGTTGGCTAGTTTGAATCGGGAGAGGCTCGGTTGTTGGGTACTGATTTAGTACAAGATGCCTTAGATAAGGTCAAGATTATTCAGGATCGACTTCGCACAGTTCAATCTAGGCAAAGGAGCTATGCGGACTGTAAGGTTCATGACGTTGCATTCATAGCAAGAGAAAACGTATTGCTCTGGGTTTCACCATGAAAGGTGTAATGAGATTAGGAAAGAAGGGCAAGTTGAGCCCTAGGTATATCGGACCCTTTAAAATTCTTGAAAGGGTGGGTGAAGTAGCCTACAGGCTTTCATTACCACCTAGTTTATCAGCAGTCCATCCAGTGTTCCATGTATCCATGCTCCGAAAATATCATGGCAATCCGTCCCATGTATTAGACTTCAGTTCAGTCCAATTGGACAAATATTTGACTTATGAGGAGGAGCCAGTAACTATTCTAGCTCGGCAGGTCCGACAGTTAAGGTCTAAGAGTTATCCTTCAGTTCGGGTGCAATGGAGAGGTCAACAGATTGAGGCAGCTACCTGGAAGTCCGATTCGGACATGTGGAGTAGATATCTACACCTTTTTACCAACTCAAGTACTTTTCTAATTCCGTTCGAGGACGAACGTTTGTTTTAGAGGTGGAGAATGTGATGACCCAATATGTCATCTTTAAATTTAAAATTCATTTCTGTGTTCTATGACCTCGAATAGAACTATTCATCATTCCTCGACTTGTGTGGGTAGTGCGTATAATTTTCTGGAAAGTTTTTATATGAAAAATTGATTAAAATGTAAAATAAATCTTTAAAACTCATTTGAGTTGACGTCGGTCAACATTTTGAGAAAACAGACCCGGATCAGTATTTTGACAGTTCCGATAGGTCCGTATCGTGATTTGGAACTTGGGTGTATGTCCGAAATTGAATTCGTAGGTCCCTAGCTCAAATTATCGCCATTTAACGGAAACTAGAAATCTAAAGACTAAAGATTTCCAAAGTTTGACCGCGGAGTTGACTTTATTGATATCAGACTCGCATTGAGATTCCGAAAATTGGAATAGCTTTGCTACGTCATTTATGACTTGTGTGTCAAATTTGAAGTCATTCCGAATTCATTTAATATGTTTCGGCACGAGTTTTGTTAATTGAAAAGTTTGAAACTCATAAGTCCGAATCGAGATGTAAATTATAATTTCGATTTTTTTTGACGTGATTTGAAACCCCAATTAAGTCTGTATTATATTGCGAGAGTCGTTGGAATATTTGAACGGTATCCCGAGTGGCTCGGGTGAGTTTTGAGCGAGTCTGGGCATTTCGGCACTCTGACAATGTTGTGGAACAGTTGAAGTGCGGAGGGCACATTTTAGAGTGCGGAAGTGCGGCCTCAAACTCCCAAGGTGTGGGGGCAGTAGTAATTGTGCGGACCGCAGCTGAAATTGTGCGGTCCGCAGAATTCTTCTCGCGACCACAGAAAGGAGGTTCTACAAGTTCGATGGTCTGAATTTGAAAGCTTATATCTTTTAATCTTTAAGGAATTTGGAGATGATTCAAAAACGAATGTTGTAGTCCTTTGAATCTAGTTTCCATAAAGTATACTATTAATAATTTGGACATTTGTACAGAAAGTTATGGTCAAATTACTAAAGTCTAGTAGTGCATTCACCATAGAAGTGTGACCGCACAATTTGGAATTGCAGCCGCAGAACCTGGGATGTGCGACCGCACAAGAAAATGTGCGGTCAGCAGAATGAGAGATCAGATTGTGTACTATATAACCGAGGGTTAGGGTATTATTTAATATTTGGACTTTGGGAGCTCGGTTTGTGATAATATTTTGTGGATTTTTCAAGAAATTCATCGGGGTAAGTGATTCTAACTCGGATTTCGTTAATATACATGAATATATCATTGTTTTCATCATTCAATTAGTATTGTGAGATAAAAATTTGGAAAAAATTATAGAAACTTCATAAACTATAATTTTAGGATTCAAAGGGCAATCCAATGTCGGAATTCGTTAATTTTTGTATGGTTGAACTCGTATCGGAACGGGTGTTCGGATTCCGTAATTTTTCGTCGGGGTCCGAAAGGTGGGCCCCACATTGACTTTTGGTTGACTTTTTCGAGAATGATTTAAATTAAGTCTCTTTCGAATTGCGAATAATTTCCAAAGCTCCAATTGAATTGTTGGCCAATAATTTGATAGGTTTGATTGGCTTGGAGACTAATTCGAAAGGAAAAGTTATGGCCGAGTAATCATTTAAATTGCGAATCAAAGTAAGTGTCGTGGTTAACCTTGACTTGAGGGAATAGAACCCTTGAATTATTTATTATGTAAATTTTATGTGTAACGATATATAGGCAAGGTGACAAGTGTCTATACGCCGTCAAATTGATTGTTTGCATATCTATCTGGAAATCATAAATTATTTTCTTTATCATGAGTTAATTATTATATTAATTATTTCTCTCATATTCCTCGCCAAATATTAAGTCTTGAATTCATGCTATAATTGCTAGATGCTTATTTGACTTATGTGACTTAATTGCTACTTGACATTTAGTATATTAGATATTAAATTACCTATTTTCTTCCTGATTTCCACAATTAATTGCTACTTGTCATTAATTATTTCTTAATTAATTTATAAATATTGTATGTTTTGTTGCCTAATAATTTCTTATCGAATGTGGTATTTATTGGAGTATTTTTATTATATTTAAGAGTTGTTAAATTATATTGTTGGAGCGGGTCGCACGCCGTAACGGAGATAAAAATAAATATATTGGGGGATCGGGTTGCACACCGTAACGGATTATATTTTAAGTTATATTATTGGAGCGGGTTGCACGCCGCAACGGAATTTAATTGAAGGATTATATTGGGGGAACGGGTTGCACGCCGCAACAGAATGAAAAAAAATAATTGGTTGTGACTGTTGAAATAACTTCAATTATTGATATGATTTATTGGTCTTACTTTTATTATTATTATTATTATTATTATTATTATTATTATTATTATTATTATTATTATTATTATTATTGCGTACAGGTTAATGTAAGCAACATGCCTTAGCCTCGTCACTACTTCGGCGAGGTTAGGCTCGGCACTTACAGAGTACATGGGGTCGGTTGTACTCATACTATACTCTGCACTTCTTGTGAAGATACCGGAGTTGGTCCTAGCGGCGTACTGTAGATTTGCTCGGATTCAACTATCAGAGGAGACTTGAGGTATAGTTGCACGGCGTTCGTAGCTCTGAAGTCTCCTTCTACTTTATTTTAGTTGTGTGCTTTCTTTCAGACAACTTTATTTTTATTCACACCCTTATTTGTATTATCTAGAAGCAAGTGTACTTGTGACTCCAGTTCTGGGTTGGTATTTAGACAGCGTTATTATTTTGGATTGTTCACTTTAATTTAAACATTTTTTCAGTTTTTTGGTTTCTTTATTAATTAGTTAAAATGGATTGTTAAAAATGGTTTAAATTATTCTAACGTTAGCTTGCCTGACAAGTGAAATGTTAGGCGCCATATCAGTTTCGAAGGTAGAAATTTCGGTTCGTGACACACTCTTCCTCTCAAAGCACACGTATATCAATGACAAGCAAGGTAGGAAGCATGGATAGCATCAAGAAGAGTGATTAAGCAAATACACCACGTGAATATCAATCATCGTTCTCGAACCAATAAATAATTTAATAAACCTCAAGAACCTTATTGTTCAAGTATCTCGACAAAGCTCAAACATGCTTTTCAACATAAGTATGGAACCCAAATACCTCAGAATTACGGTCATAGACATGTATTTTATGATTAGGTATAGTGATGACCGAATTTAGCACATCAACAGTTCACAAAGAGGCCATCAAATTTAATCTAGTTATGACAAGTTGAATCATGGTTTCTAGCATTGAAATTCATATTCATATTATTATAGAAGTCGAGTAAAATATGAGGCAAGAAAATCACATAGTCCTACAAGGCAAAACGAATCGTATAATCTACCTCGAGCATGGATAACTCTGGCACATGCATATACGCTCGTCACCTAGCATATACATCACCCCCGCATGTAGCAAACAATCCCATTTTATTAGGAAAGAGTTTATCCAATAAAGCTAGGCAAGACACTTACTAAAAGTAAGCTAAATCAACACTCTAAAAAGCCCTTCCTGCGCAAATCAACCTCCGGATGGCTCGAATCTAGTCAAAATAACTTAATATGATAAATAAAAGCCATAGAAAACGATTACGAATAATAAAACTTTGATCTTTAACTAAAATAAAAAAGTCAACCTCGGGCCCTCACCTCGAAACCCGACAAAGCTCAAAACTTCCAAACACCCATTCCAATACGAGTCCAAATATATGTGTTTTATCCAAATCCGATCTCAAATCGACCCTCAAATCATCAATTTATGTTTTAAATTTTTTATTTACTAAAATCCCAATTTCTTCAATTTGATTCATCAAACAATCGCTAAATTCAAGGTTGGAATCGTGAAATATAAATAAATCCGAGTTAAAAAATACTTACCCCAATCCAAATTATGAAAATTCCCTCCAAAATCGTCCAAATCCGAGCTTCAAAACCTTGTGAGAAAAAATGACTAATTTTTTAAACAAGTAAAAAAATAATACAGCAGTTGTTCTAGCTTGAATCAGATCCTAGATGACCCCGAAACTCATATTTGATAAGCCCAACATAATCCTTGCGAGATTACACCCAAGATAGCCTTTTGAATCACTCAATTTGGCCTTAAAATGAGGGAGATATAATGTTTTGATGTTTTAAAGGAAGTCTGAAAATTTCAGGGACATAAATGACATTTTCGTAATTATTCACACCAGAAAAATCAACAATAAAAAAAATTTCGTTTTAGCACCCCAAAACTCATTCGGAACCTCCCGGACATAAACCATATATATATTGCAATCATAAAACACGCTACAAACCTGCTCGCGCACTCAAAATACCGAAAACGAGGTCATTTTGGCCCGATATTGACCATGATCAAACTCCAAATCCTTAACTTAACTAGTCTCTCAACCAATAATCCAAAATAAACCCGAGCCCCTCGAGATCCCATACAATCTTACCAACAAGTACAAATCCATTAACCAAGTTTATCCAAAGTCTCAACACCCACAAGAACATCACAACAAAGAACGAGGCCCAAACTAAATAAATTTTCTCTTAGATTGTTAAATTTTTCCTTCAAAAGTGTGTCCGAATCACACTTACACACTTCGAATTACTTCAAAATTTTGCACACAAGTTCAATTCAACTATATTGAACTTTTCAAAGTCTCTAAATACCAATTGAAAATAATATCAAAGTCAACTCTTGTTCAAATTTATGAACTGTTAAGTTCTTCAATTGCCAACTTTCGAGAAATAGAGTCAAATTCTTTTAGGAACCTCCAAAATCAAATCCGAACATACAAATAAGTCCAAAATCTTCATACGAACCCATCAGAACAATCAAAACCTGATTCTGAGTCCGTTTATCCAAAAGTCAAACCTTGATCAACTATCTCAACTTAAAACTTCCAAATCGAGAATCATTCTTCCAAATCAATCTCGAACAACTCAAAAACTAAAATCTTCCATACACGCAAGTCATAATATATCATATGAAGCTACTCAAGATCTCAAACCACCGAACGGAATACACTTGCTTGTGTTCTCCAATGATAACTAAGGCTTTCACAGGGACTTCTAGGGGTATTTGAATGCATATTCTCGCATAATGTCCTCTGAAAGTTGATGTATCTACCTTAAGTAGCTTCCCTAGTTTCCTGCCAACTTTTCCATGATTTCTTTATCACAGAACTTTATAGGGAGTTGTGGTAAGCGAATCCATATGGCAGTGGATGATAGGGTTGCTGCCTTAGGGACAAATTTTGGCCCCCAACGTCTTACATAAAGGAAATTGCCAGTTATGAACCATGTCCCTTCATGTAGTGATTTCACCATATTTTCCTCTAGTCCAAACTTGACAATAATGAAAAACAATCTATCCTAGGTTTCTTTATCATTACTTATTATAGTCCAACTAAAATACACGCACCATTGAAGTTTGACATGTGGGAAATATAAGCAACAAAACAGAGAATTTGTTAATGAATTCTTTTTTGTTTCCTTTAATGACTCTTTGATTAAGCCATCCAAAAGTCTTTTAATTAATGAAACTAAACTTTTGAATCATCAAAACTGATGGCTTGTCGCTGTGACAAATTAAAGACTAAACTCTAATGAAGCAAGTGGACCAATAGAAGCTCAAAACTTGAAGTAGACTTGAAAAGAAACATTTCCTTGCAATACAAGAGGGACCCCTCTAAAATATAGTTCTCTCAAAATAAAACATACTATTCGATCATTACTATGTTCTAGTGTAACAAATATGCAACTTTAGGAAAGCTATAATCGACTACCAATGTGTGCTCCATCGCAAGTATTTGCCATAGTGTAATATATTTGCTCAAAACTATTTGAATACTATATGTATTTGCAAGTCTTTGCTTCTTTCATACTTTCTTTTTTTCTTTCTAAACACAGTTAACAGGAAAAACAGAGAAAATAAAACTAGGCAGCAGTGATTCTGTAACGACCCGATCAATTGTTTTAAAAATTGTAGCCCCATTCCCCTATTTACTACTCATTCTGTGCTTTATAACCGTTATGGGATTTGTTGGGATAGTCGGTTCAGATCCGAAGAGATTTTAGAATGAATTGGAACACTTAGTTCCAAAGTTTAAAACTTAAGTTGAAAAGGTTGGTTGAATGTCGACGTATGTGTAAACGACCCCGAAATAGAATTTTGATGATTCAAATAGCTATGTATGGTGCTTTTGGACTTAGGAGCGTGATCGAAACTTTATTTGGAAGTCCGTAGTTAAATTAGGCTTAAAATGGCTAAAATATGAATTTAAATTAGGAAGTTTGACCGGGAGTTGAATTTTTGATATCGGGGTCGGAATCCAGTTCCAAAAATTTTCATAGATCCGTTATGTCATTTATGACTTGTGTGCAAAATTTGAGATCAATCGGACTTGATTTGATAGGTTTCGACATCGAATATAGAAGTTGGAAATTCTTAAGTTCCTTAAGCTTGAGTTGGGGTATGATTCGTGGTTTTAGCGTCGTTTTATATGATTTGAGGTTTCAAATAAGTGTGTATGATATTTTAGGACTTGTTGGTATACTTGGTTGAGGTCCCGAGGGCCTCGGGTGAGTTTCAGATGGTTAACGGATCAAAAGTTGGACTTAAACAGCAGCTGCAATTTTTCTGCTGGAAATTCGGGGGCTGAAATCGAAGCCAGGATCGAGGCCATGATCGAGGGCCAGGATCGAGGGTCAGGATCGAGGGCCAGGATCGTTGGCCATGATCGAAGCCATGATCGAGGGCAGCCTGGACAGAACTGTAAGTTATAAAGCAGGGGACTTCGTCCCATTTTCAACTTTTGACAAATGTGAAGGTTGGGGAGAGACGCTTTATCAGAGATTTTCAAGGACAAACATTGAGGTAAGTGATTCTAACTCGGATTTGGTCAATATATACGGATATGTCATTATTTTCACCATTTAATTAGTGTTTTGAGATTTAAATTTGGAAACATTTTAGAAATCTTATAGAAACGAATTTTAGAGATTCTGATGTCGATTCGGAGTCGGATTTGGGTGAAACTATTATGGTTGGACTCGTAATTGAATGGGTTGTCGGATTTTGTGATTTTTGCCTGATTCCGAGACGTGGACCCACGAGCGATGTTTGAGTTAATTTCGGATTTTTATTGAAAAATATAGTATTTTCTTATGAAATTGATTCCTATAATTTTTGTTGACTTTATCAAATTATTTTGGCTAGATTCGAGCCATTCATAGTTGGATAATCGAGGAAAAGGCTTACTAGTGGATTAAATAGGAGCAAGTCGAGGTAAGTGACTTGTCTAACCTTGTGTGGAAAAAATTTTCCCTACGATTGGTATTGATGTGATAATTATAATGTGTTGAAAGTCGTGTACACGAGGTGACGAGTGTATATACAGGCTAAATGTGGAAGATTATATCTTTAAATTGTGTAAAGCACTATTGCATATTAATTAAATTATTTTATTCTATTATATTCAACATCATTAATATATTTTCGTATTTTAAATTTGCCTGACCTGTTCCTGCTTAGTGTTTTATCTGTTTAGTTGAAACTATGTTTTCTTTTGTTCTGTGCATTACTTGAAGGATGGATTTTTTAATTTAAATATTATTAAAAAAATGAAGTATTTTACATTTAAAATTTTGATATTTAGACAAGGTGTTAAATTTGTGAAATATTAGTTTTGCTGAATATTTTGTGAGAATTTCGTACTCATTGTGATGGAGTCGTGAGCTCCTTATTATGAAAAATATAGTTGTTGATTTATTTTGGCATGAGCCGTGAGCTATTTATTGTGAAAAAATATTATTATTGTTTTATTTTGGCAAGTTGAAATATTTGGGCAATTGAGGTGCAAATTGTGATATATTGTGATATTGATACGTATACGGTGGTATAAGGTCTGGGCGTTGAAATGCATGCGGTGAGATAAGGGTGGCTTGATACGCGTGGCTAGTAGGGGAATTACTAGAAGTCATGCAGTGTGATAAGGATGGCTAAAACGCGTGATGCTATTTGGGAAAAAATATTTTCTTTAAAATTAAATGTGAAGGCTCTCGCGGTGATATAAGGAAATGAGATATTGTGAAATTATTTATTATTTGGGACTACGAGGCGGTACCTCGTGAGTGCCCTTGTTGATATTTATTTATGGTCGCAGTTACCTTTGATTATTGTTGTGATTTTTCTTAAAGTTGAAAATTTTATTTTGTTTCCGCGAGATATTATTTTTCCTTATTCTGTGTAGTTAAATGGTGACATACTATTTACCTTATTTATTTCTATTGTCATTTTATTGTTAGTATATTGTTAAACATGTCACCATGTCTTTTATTATTCCAGTAGGGTCTGACCTCCCTTGTCACTACTCTACCGAAGTTAGGCTTGGCACTTACTGGGTACCACTGTGGTATACTCATACTATATTTCTGCATATTTTTTTGTGCAGATCCAGGTACTCCCTATCAGACCAGGCATCAGTGAGCTACCGGTGTACGGAGACTTCGAGGTATATCTGCCAGCATCCGCAGACTCCGGAGTCCCCTTCAATCCTTATTATGTTATTTTCTCTATTCACATTAGACTCAGATGTATAAAGATATTCGTACTACTTCTTTAGAGCTTGTGACTTGTATTTCACCGTGTTTTGGGAATTTCCTTATGTACTAAGAGGATTGAGATTTTAAAATTTTTTAAATTGTTATGTTGGTCATTCCGCATATTGATATGCTTGCCTAGTCTTAGAGACTAGGTGCCATCACGACATCCTACCGAGGGGAATTTGGGGTCGTGACAGTTGGTATTAGAGCCCTAGGTTCATAGGTATTATGAGTCACAAGCAGGTTTAGTAGAGTCTCGCGGATCGGTACGGAGACGTATGTACTTAACTTCGGGAGGCTATGGAACTGTTAGGAAATATCCACTTCTTTGATTCCTTATTGTGCACATTTTTTGACTTCGAAGTTCTAAACCATTGTCTTTCTATTCTCTCATAAATGGTGAGTACACGTACAACTGCATCCGATGATCAGACACTCGCGCCCCCTGTTGGATCCGCAAGAGTCCGGGGTCGGGGCAGAGGCCGAGAAAGACCACGCGATGCAGTCAGAGCACCTGCATGAGCTGCTGCAGCAAAGCCACCAGTAGCTCCAGTTGGAGAGCAGGCACCTGTGACACTTGTTACTACTCCTGCACTTCAGGAGACTCTTGCCCAGGTTTTGAACATGTTTGGCACTCTAGCTCATGCAGGGTTAATTCCACTTGATCCTGCCATATCTCAGGCAGGGGAGGAGCACAGACTCCTGCTGCCCATACCCCAGAGCCATGGGCCCAAGTTTACCATGCCCCAAAGGTTATACCAATGCAACCAATTATCCCAGTTCGGCCCGAGGTTAGGGCAGCAGTTTCAAAGGGGGAGCAGCTCAGGCTTGAGAGGTACAAGAAGTATCACCCTCCCACTTTCATCGGTTTGGCTTCAGAGGAAGCTCAGGGTTTTCTTGAGTAATGTCACCGTATCCTCCGTACTATGGGTATTGTGAATTCCAGTGGGGTTTCTTTCATAGCATTTCAGCTTAGAGGAGCGGCCTACCAGTGGTGGTGGGCATATGAGTTGGATAGTCCGACTGAAGCAGCTTCACTCACTTGGACTCAATTCTCTGATATGTTCTTGAGGGAATATGTTCCTCAGAGCCTTAGAGATACATGGCGTGCAGAGTTTGAGTAGTTGTGCTAGGGTTCTATGACCGTGTTAGAACATACGATCCGATTCAGTGATTTGGCTAGGTATGCACCAGCCTTGGTTGCTACTGTTTGAGAGTGGGTTCGCCGATTTATTGAGGGACTCCACCCTAGTATCAGATTCAGTATGGCTCGAGAACTGGAGATGGAAATCACATACCAATAGGTGGTGTCAATTGCTAGGAGATTAGAGGGTATGCGAACTCGGGAAAGAAAAGAGAGGGAAACTACGAGACCCCGAGATTCTGGCACACATAATAATTCTCGTGCCCCAACTGCAGCCCTTCATGGTAGAGGTTATGTGAGTCGTCCTATTCATTCAACACTTCCGACTTCCAGTGGTATTCCGGGTACTCCCAGACCTCAAGTTCCATATTATGCACCGCTAGTGTCTTCTGTACCTCCTGTATGAGGTGCCTTCAGCGGGCAGTCTAGTCGATCATGACCGAGCCAATCTCAGTAGCCACATCCTCCGAGGGCTTGTTTTGAGTGTGGTGAAACTCATCATATAATGAGGGATTTCCCCATATTTAGGAGGGGTGCGCCTCCACAGATTTGTCAGTCCCTACCTATTCCACGGGGCCCTCACGCTTCTCAGGCCATGATTACTGCACCAGTTGCCACTCCACCCGCACATCCAGCTAGAGGTGGAGGTCGGACAGGTAGAAGTCGCCCTAGAGAGGGAGTCCATGCCAAATATTATGCCCTTCCTGCTAGGACGGAGGCAGTTGCATCCGATTCTGTTATCACAGGTATTATTTCGGTCTGTCATAGAGATGTATCAGTCTTATTTGATCCAGTCTCCACTTATTCTTATGTGTCATCTTATTTTGCCCCGTATTTGGGCGTATCTCGTGATTCATTGAGTTCTTCTATTTATGTATCTACACCCGTGGATGAATCTATTATTGTGGACCATGTGTATCGGTCGTGTTCAATTGTGATCAGTGATTTTGAGACCAGAGCTGATTTATTATTGCTCAGTATGGTGGATTTCGATATTATTTTGGGCATGGACTGGTTGTCGCCCTATCACGCTATTCTTGATTATTACGCTAAGACGGTGACGTTGGCTATGCCAGGTCTACCGCGGCTAGAGTGGAGAGATACCTTGGATCATGTTCCCAGCAGGGTTGTTTCATTTCTTAAAGCTCAACGAATGTATTTAGAAGGGGTGTGATGCGTACCTGGCCTATGTGAGAGATGTTAGTGTTGATACTCCTACCGTGGAGTCAGTTCCTATAGTAAGGGATTTTCCTAATATATTTCCAGCGGATCTTCCGGGTACGCCACCCGACAGGGATATTTACTTTGGCATTGATTTGTTACCAGGCACTCAGCCCATTTCTATTCCACCATATCGTATGAACCCAGCAGAGTTGAAAGAATTAAAAGAACATTTATAGGAGTTGCTTGATAAGGGCTTCATTCGGGCTAGTGAATCGCCTTGGGGTGCTCATGTCTTATTTGTGAAGAATAAGGATAGTTCTATGCGGATGTGTATTGATTACCGCCAGCTGAACAAGGTTACAGTGAACAACATGTATCCATTGCCACGTATTGATGACCTATTTGATCAGCTCTAGGGTGCTAGAATGTTCTCTAAGATCGACTTGCATTCAGGCTATCATCAGTTGAAGATTCGAGAGCCAGATATTCCGAATACTGCTTTTAGGACTCGGTATGGTCATTATGAGTTCCTTGTAATGTCATTTGGGCTAACCAACGCTCCAACAGCATTTATGCACTTAATGAATAGTGTATTTCAACCCTATCTTGACTCCTTCGTCATGGTATTTATTTACGACATTCTGGTGTATTCCCGGAGTCAGGAGGATCATGAGCAGCACTTGAGAACTGTGCTTCAGACTTTGAAAGAAAAGAAGTTATATGCAAAATTTTCAAAGTGTGAATTCTGGTTTGATTCAGTGGGATTTTTGGGTCATATAGTTTCATGCGAAAGGATCAAGGTGGATCCGAAGAAGATTGAAGCAGTACAGAATTGGTCCAGACTGTCCTTAGCTATGAAGATCCGGAGTTTTCTTGGTTTAGCATGGTATTATCGCCGATTTGTAGAGGATTTCTCTTCTATTGTTGCACCAATGACCAAATTGACCCAGAAGGGTGCTCTGTTCAGGTGGACCGAGGAATGTGAGGAGAACTTCCAAAAGCTCAAGACAGCTTTGACTACAGCCCCAGTATTGGTATTACCTACAGGTTCAGGGTCTTATACTGTGCATTGTGATGCATCGCGTATTGGTCTCGGCACAGTGTTGATGCAAGACGGTAGGGTGATTACCTACGCGTCCAGACAGTTAAAGGTACATGAGAAGAATTATCCGATCCACGACCTTGAGTTAGCAGCTATTGTTCATGCCTTGAAGATTTGGCAGCATTATTTGTATGATGTCCATTATGAGGTTTATACCGATCACCGAAATCTACAGTATCTGTTTAAACAGAAGGATCTTAATTTACGGCAGCATAGATAGTTGGAGTTGCTTAAGTATTATGATATCACCATTCTCTATCATCCCGGGAAGGCCAATGTGGTGGCCAATGCCTTGAGTCGTAAGGCGGAGAGTTTGGGCAGCTTAGCATACTTACTGGTAGCAGAAAGGCCTTTGGCGTTGGATGTTCAGGCATTGACCAACCAGTTTGTCAGATTGGATATTTTCGAGCCGAGCCGAGTTTTGGCTTGTGTAGTTTCTCAGTATTCTCTTTATGATCGTATCAGAGAGCGTCAATATGATGACCCCCATCTGCTTGTCCTTAAGGATACAGTTCAGTACGGTGATGCCAAGAAAGTCACTATTGGAGATGACGGTGTATTATAGATGCAGGGCAGGCTATGTGTACCCAATGTAGATGGCTTGCATGAGTTGATTCTCCAGGAGGCTCACAGTTTACGGTACTCCATTCATCCGGGTGCCGCGAAGATGTATAAGGACTTGAGGCAACATTACTGGTAGAGGAGAATGAAGAAAGACATAGTGGAGTATGTGGCTCGCTGTCTAAATTGCCAACAGGTGAAGTATGAGCATCAGCGTCCAGGTGGTAACTTCAGAAGTTAGAGATTCGGAGTGGAAATGGGAGCAGATCACTATGGATTTTGTTGTTGGACTCCCACGGACTCACTGGAGGTTTGATTCAGTCTGGGTGATTGTGGATAGGATGACCAAGTCAGCTCATTTCATTCCTATGATGACTACCCATTCTTCCGAGCACTTGGCTCGAATTTATATCTGCGAGATCGCCAGGCTTTATGGCGTACCGGTATCCATCATCTCTGACTAGGGTACGCAATTTAATCATAGTTCTGGAGGGCTGTACAGCAGGAGTTAGGTACTCGGGTTGAGTTGAGCACAGCATTTCATCCTCAGACGGATGGACAGTCCGAACACACTACCCATATACTAAGGATATGCTCCGCGCTTGTGTGATAGATTTTAGGGGTGCTTGGGATCAGTTCTTACCACTTGCGGAGTTTGCTTTCAACAACAGCCACCAGTCGAGCATTCAGATGGCTCCGTATGAGGCAATGTATGGTAGGCGGTACTGGTCTCCAGTGGGTTGGTTCGAATCGGGCGAGGCTAGGCTATTGGGCACAGACTTGGTTCAGGATGCCTTGGAAAAGGTTAAATTGATTCAGGATCGACTTCGTACAGCCCAATCTAGACAGAAGAGTTATGCGGATTAGAAGGTTCGTGATGTTGCATTCATGGTTGGTGAGCGGGTCTTGCTCCGGGTTTTGCCTATGAAGGGTGTGATGAGGTTCGGGAAGAATGGCAAGTTGAGCCCTAGGTATATTGGGCCTTTTGAGATTCTTGAAGAGTTGGAGAGGTGGCTTACAGACTTGCACTACCACTTAGTCTCTCTACAGTTCATCCGGTATTCCATGTTTCTATGCTCCGAAAGTATCACGGCAATCCGTCTCATGTGTTAGACTTCAGTTCAGCTCAGTTGGATAAGGATCTATCTTATGTTGAGGAACCAGTAGCTATTTTGGACAGGCAGGTTCGAAAGCTGAGGTCAAAGAATATTGCTTCCGTGAAGGTTCAGTGGAGGGGTCATCCGATCGAGGAGGCGACTTGGGAGACCGAGCAGGATATGCGCAGCCGTTATCCTCGTCTTTTCACCACTTCAGGTATGTCTCTATGCTCGTTAGAGGACGAACGATTGTTTTAAGAGGGGGAGGATGTAACGACCCAGTCAGTCATTTTAAAAGTTGTAGCCACATTCCTCTATTTACTTCTCATTCTATGTTTTATAACTGTTATGTGACTTGTCGGGGTAGTCGGTTCAGATCCGAAGAGATTTTAGAATGAATTGGAACACTTAGTTCCTAAAACTTAAGTTAAAAAGATTGGTTGAATGTCGACCTATGTGTAAACGACCCCGGAATAGAATTTTGATGATTCCAACATCTCCGTATGGTGATTTTAGATTTAGGAGCGTGATCGAAACTTTATTTGGAAGTCCGTAGTTAAATTAGGCTTGAAATGGCTAAAATAGAAATTTAAGTTAGGAAGTTTGACCGGGGAGTTGACTTTTTGATATCAAGGTCGGAATCCAGTTTCGAAAATTTTTATAGCTCCGTTATGTCATTTACGACTTGTGTGCAAAATTTGAGGTCAATCGGACTTGATTTGATAGGTTTCGACATCGAATGTAGAAGTTGGAAATTCTTAAGTTCCGTAAGCCTGAATTGAGGTATGATTCGTGGTTTTAGCGTCGTTTTATGTGATTTGAGGTTTCAAATAAGTTCGTATGATGTTTAAGGACTTGGTGGTGTATTTGGTTGAGGTCCCGAGGGCCTCGGTAAGTTTGAAGCTTGGGGAGAGACGATTTTTGAGAGATTTTCAAGGAAAAACATTGGGGTAAGTGATTCTAACTCGGATTTGGTCAATATACACGGATATATCATTGTTTCACCATTTAATTAGTGTTTTGAGATTTAAATTTGGGAAAATTTTAGAAATCTCATAGAAACGAATTTTTACGATTTTGGTATCGATTCAGAGTCGGATTTGAGTGAAACTGGTATGGTTGGACTCGTAATTGAATGGGTTGTCGGATTTTGTGTGTTTCGTTGGATTCCGAGACGTGGGCCCCATGGGCATTTTTTGAGTTAATTTCGGATTTTTATTGAAAAATGTAGTATTTTCTTATGAAATTGATTCCTATAATTTTTGTTGACTGTATCGAATTATTTTGGCTAGATTCGAGCCATTCAGAGTTGGATAATCGAGGAAAAGGCCTATTAGTGGATTAAATAGGAGCAAGTCGAGGTAAGTGACTTGTCTAACCTTGTGTGGGGAAAATTTCCCCTAGGATTGATATTGATGTGATAATTGTAATGTGTTGAAAGTCGTGTACACGAGGTGACGAGTGTGTATACAGGCTAAATGTGGAAGATTATGTCTTTAAATTGTGTAAAGCACTATTGCATATTAATTAAATTATTTTATTCTATTATATTCAACATCATTAATATATTTCCGTATTTTAAATTTGCCTGACATGTTCCTGCTTAGTGTTTTACCTGTTTAGTTGAAACTCTGTTTTCTTTTATTCTGTGCATTACTTGAAGGATGGATTTCTTAATTTAAATATTATAAAAAAAATAAAGTATTTTACATTTAAAAATTTGATATTTAGACAAGGTGTTAAATTTGTGAAATATTAGTTTTGCTGAATATTTTGTGAGAATTTCGTACTCATTGTGATGGAGTCGTGAGCTCTTTATTATGGAAAATATAGTTGTTGATTTATTTTGGCATGAGCCGTGAGCTCTTTATTGTGGAAAAATATTGTTATTGTTTTATTTTGGCAAGTTGAAATATTTGGGCACTTGAGGTGCAAATTGTGATATATTGTGATATTGATACGCATGCGGTGGTATAAGGTCTGGGTGTTGAAACGCATGCGGTGAGATAAGGGTGGCTTGATACGCGTGGCTAGTAGGGGAACTACTAGAAGTCATGCAGTGTGATAAGGATGGCTAAAACGCGTGACGCTATTTGGGAAAAAATATTTTCTTTAAAATTAAATGTGAAGGCTCCCGCGGTGATATAAGGAAATGAGATATTGTGAAATTATTTATTATTTGGGACTACGAGGCGGTACCTCGGGAGTGCCCTTGTTGATATTTATTTATGGCCGCAGTTGCCTTTGATTATTGTTGTGATTTTTCTTAAAGTTGAAAATTTTATTTTATTTCCGCGAGGTATTATTTTTCCTTATTCTGTGTAGTTAAATGGTGACATACTATTTACCTGATTCATTTCCATTGTCATTTTATTGTTAGTATATTGTTAAACATGTCACCATGTCTTTTATTATTCCAGTAGGGTCTGGCCTGACCTCGTCACTACTCTACCGAGGTTAGGCTTGGCACTTACTGGGTACCGCTGTGGTGTACTCATACTACGCTTCTGCATATTTTTTTTGTGCAGACCCAGGTACTCCCTATCAGACCAGGCATCAGTGAGCTACCGGTGTACGGAGACTTCGAGGTATATCTGCCAGCATCCGCAGACTCTGGAGTCCCCTTCTATCCTTATTATGTTATTTTCTCTATTCACATTAGACGCAAATGTATAAAGATATTCGTACTACTTCTTTAGAGCTTGTGACTTGTATTTCACCGGGTTTTGGGAATTTCTTTATGTACTGAGAGGATTGAGATTTTAAAAGTTTTAAAATTGTTATGTTGGTTATTCCGCATATTGATAGGCTTACCTAGTCTTAGACATTAGGTGCATCACGACATCCTACGAAGGGGAATTTGGGGTCGTGACAGATCCAGACTTGAAATTGTGACATTACAGTTCAAAATGTAATTTCTTCAACTTTAACTATCAAATTGTACCCTATTCTAAGGGAGCTCATAGTATAAATCACCCCATTAAGAGTAAAATGAGTATTTTAAAATTAAATTATTATTAATTATAAAAAAAATCATTCTTTTTGGGACATATTTTAAATTAAATAGCTTGAAGAATAAGGGATGTCAATGAAGAGGAAAAGGGGAGAAAGCAGAGGGGTCATAGAAAGTGTGAAAAGTACAAGTGATTGGTAGAGTGGCAATAACTTGTGCTACAAAGGGAGAGGTATGATAGAGACATAACACCAAGTTCTAAAATTGTGAAAGAAATGAAATGAATGCATGATTTGTCTGCAAGGCAAATGCAAATGTTTATAAGGACAGTGACCCAAACTTCACCCTTTGTCTAAGCAAACTAAGCCCTCTCCTTTCTCCCTCCTATAGTCTCTCTTATTTTCATTTTAATTACCTACCATGATCTTCATCTCCACCCTCTTTTCCTCATGGGGTGGCTGCAATCCCTCTTCTCTCCATTGAAGAAGCTTTGGGTTCGTCTTCACTCTGCTCCCAAGAAGAGTATGTCCGATCCTCCATTACTTGTTACACTGTTTCACTTTTATGTAAGGTTTACTTTGTCAAAGATTCTCTATGTACACTAAGATAATTAGCTCTCACTAACAACGGCATATACAAAATTTAGATGTTGTGGATTCTGAAAAATGTCTCAACTCCCTCCATACTTAGTTCTGACCAATCCGTTAGCCTATTGTTGAATCAGAACATTAAGAAGTTCGATTGACTTGATCTTTTTACAGCCCTATACACATGCTTATATATATATTTCACCTAGAAACAACTCTGTATTTGCATATTCTTCCGTTCTCTTTTACAAAACTATAATGTTGCTCAAGAAAAATGTGTATATACTTACTTTTGTACAAAATTTTCTCATTTTTGGTTTTTCAGGAAGAGGGATATATATCCTGTACGAGGATGTTAAGTCTTGCCCTTGTGAAGATGTTCAAGTGCTTTGGTCCATACTAGTGGAGTCGCATCCACGTTCTTTGCCTCCACCAAAATGAAGGTCTTTACATAAAAGCACAAAAAAAGAGAGGGGAGATTTACAGTCACATGTACATAGATTACAACACTTTTGTCCCACATAGGTCCTTTTCCCATCTCTTCATTCATGTTTGCATCTTCAATCTCTTGTGAATTGTGAGTGAGGTTCATCTGAAAGTCTTTATATTATTGAAATTATTATGTCTTTCACTTATTGTGAGTGTATTGTTCTTTGCAATTTGGTAAAATGCTTGTAAATGTAATGCGAGTGAGCTCATGAAAAGTGGAGAACAAAAAGGTTATTTTGCTCGAACTTTTTAAAAATATTGTCTGAGTGTGTCGGATTCTTCAAAAACAGTGCATTTTAAAAGAATCCCACTGCCACTTTTTGGGGGAATTCGAGCAACACAACAAGAAGGTAGAAGAAAAGAAGACCTTTGTGAAATTGAAACACCAGACTCCAGCAGTACAAGGTGTAATCTTAATATTTTGCAAGTTGATGACAATTTTAAGAGGTTCTGCATAGTCGGTGTTTCGCTTCCAAGAACAAAGAGATGTTATGTTCTAATAAAGTAGACTCTCATTATTTTATTTTCTATTTGTTGTCTTGTCAGTTTCAACAGTTAATGAGTCAATAGGTCTTCAAAACTTATTATGAATTAAATAAAGTTGACTATGGGCTAGCTTAAGGACGTTAGATTGAGCTGTGATTTTCATTTCGACATACATCAATCTGGATGATGAACTCTTTCCTTTCTTTTGCTTTCTTTTACTCCCACTATCCCAGATTGAAATTTATACTCCATTGACTGTGACGCGTCTGCAACCACCCAACTTTTTGATCATTTAAGAATAAACACATGCCATTTATTTCTTGATTATTTAAGAATAATATAAAGAAAACGTGGTAAGATTCGAGATTAGATTTCCCTTAAAAAGAACAGCAAAAGTTATGTTTACTTCTCCCATACGTGTGTAACTTAATAACTTTGCAATTGTGCTAAAGTCTGCAGGCCGTTTAGATGCGTGTGGGATACAGTGTTCAGAAGTCTTCTAGAGATGATACCTGTGAAACTGCTAAAGGAAGAACATAACTCATGGAATTTACAACACAAACAACGAAACTTCTGCAAATCATCAAAGATAAAATAAGTCTATGGGATTTTAGACGCTCATATTGCAAGCACGGGGAGAATATAGCAGTAAAACTTGATCCGTTTTCTGGAAATAAGAATAATCGCTTGGTTTAAGTTTAAAGCATAACTAGGAGAACAAACAAAACAGGTTGTACAAAACTTTAAGCTTGAACATACACCAAATCTGTTACTACATCATAAATTCTATGATCTTTCTTAAGAAACATTAGAGAGGATAGCTTGCAGAAAATGAAACGATGCATCTGAATTTTAACCAGGGAGAGGATACCTACATCTGGAAGGACATGCAAATGCATTAACTTTTTCCATTTTGTGTGGAATCATCAGCTTTAGCTTTCTCGAGTCCACTTATCACATCTCATCTCTACAAACTTATCTTCTGGCAAATTGATCATGATAACCCACATTGTATCAGAGCAAGCTTAGACACAGATTAACCACAATGAAGAACAATCATCAGAAATGAAGACATGAACAAACAATCAAAACGATGAAACCAGTTTCTTTCTACTTCTGTGGAATATACAAGTAAGCTTAGTAGTACAATGATCATAACTTTTTCACACTTGGTCAAAATTTATGGTGAACGGAAAGTTCAAGCCCATTATATCCCCAAGCAAAATTAAGCACCTCGGTAGCAAAAACGCAAAATCAACATCAAACACAAAAACAGAAAACAGAAACACCAGCACCAGTAGCTAATCGAATGTCCATTATCACGCTAAAAACAGATGATATAACAAGTAGTGTTAAGGTCACATCAGAATTGGATTTGACTTGGGGGACCAACTTACAGCACTATAAAGCAGAGGAAGGGTAATGATCAACAACACTGGGCAGCCAATTCTGAAAGAATGAAACAGCATCTAGCTCTGCTGGAGACAAGCCGCCAAGGGGTGTGACAGTTATCTGTGATAAAGGACAATACCAATGATTAGTCTTTCTCATCAAATGACTGACAACCATATAAATCAATAGTACATACATATCCTTCTCGGAGAGAACAGTAGTCTGTATCACCATCCTCCACTAGAATTCTGGTAACCTACAAAGGAAAGCGTAAAATCAACAGATTACTCCATTAAAATCTCTATAAATTTCTTTTCTGTTTCTTTTTTCCTTTAACTTTCAAAGAATCAGGAATAAACAAATATCTGGTGTGTAATACAACAAAAGAGCAGCGTCTTTCAAAGGGCTATTTTAATTTCCTAAGGTTGTCAGGTTTTCACAAAACATTAGTTCTCTATTTGTTGCAAGGAGCCCGCATGAGGGGGAAAGATCTGGGAGATAAGGATAACAATAACGGAGCAAGCAACTGTTGAGAAAGGGATCACACTTGTTTCTTGAACAGTAGATGATCTTGTGGTGCCTTTTTCAAAGCTCTAGCTTCTGCACTTTCTGATGAATTCGTCTCCATAGTCATTGTGGATAATACTTTTCCTCCTTCTCGTTCAGAATTAACTTGCCTCCATCCCATTTTGACAAAACTTTTTCCTTGTCTAGTCAGACGGTATCCCTAGAACGACCAGGATAAATCTTTTGAGGAAATGGTTAAGGAGAAAAAACAACACTTATCCAATCAGGTGTAGGTGTAAATGATACAGATGCAATGTAACAGTTTGTAAAACAAAGTATTCAAGTTTTAAGATACAGGCCCTCAAGGGAAACTCAAGCTGAAATAGATAATCATTCAAATTTCTATTGGCAAAATAGTGACTGAGCCACACTCATTATGACGGCTTGAATAAAGCTTGTCTTAGGAGTTGTACAGGGAACAAAGAAAACCACAATCTAAGAAAAGCCTTATTTCATTTGTATACAATAAAATCTAACAGAATTTTATAGTACATAAAGACAGATGAGACTATTGATTCGTCAATACAAAGTAGATGACCAGTGCAGTTTGTTCATAACAACCTTGTCCATTCTTAACTATTTTATTAATAAAGAGACATGCTTCAGTTGGCCTGAAATGACTCATTTGGCCTAACTTTAGCTGTTAATAGAAATCTAAATAAAACAAGAGACCAACAGCGAGTAAATGAAGTAAAGCAAATCAGACTGCTGACAAGGCCAACAAGAGGCGATCACATACAAGAAAGTACATCAAAATGAAGACCGACTTTTACATGATATTTTCACCAATGATGAAAGACGAGAGTGAATCCCAACATCTATATCTACATTACAGTTTCCTTCTCTAGGTGATTCTCTATCATAGACAACAAAAACAAAGCTAGCATAAAGTTTACCTTGTGATTGATGACATCTGTTGGCACATCAATATTCAGAAAGCAATTTTGGGGATAGTTGTTTCTTTTGATTTCAGCTAATATAGCGCTGATGATGGGTAAGCATGCTTTAGCAGCCAATGTGAAGTCATTAACATTGCTTTTTCCACGAACCCTGTATTTAGCAATCCCAAGGAAATAAGGAACAAAGACTTATGAAGAAAACAACCAATAGGGCACGAAAAATGTAGAATTTCTGGAGCGCATGAGGCCCTCAAAACCAAAACACAAGGTAATGATGCTGCTCTCTGCATGAAACACAATAACTCAAAAAGTTCACTGATGAATACCAATTATATGATACAGACACAGCAGGAATACCATTGAAGAAAGCCTCCCTAGCGCCAGCCACTGTACCCGAGTATACTCTGAACATTTCAGCAAGGGTACAAATTAATTCTCACAGAAGCAACCACAAAATTACGAATGTCAATATATTTTGTTCATAATTTCTTTTTTTTTTTACGTTTGACATTTGATTTTGCTTGAGTTTCAAGCATGGTAAACTAAATTAACTTGACAAAGCACTATTCTTCAATTTTATGTTCAAGGATCATCTAAAAGAAAGTACAAAGTCAAGAAGATAATGCCAGTTGGCTGTATGGATTCCCTTTCACCCAGTTATACTTTGTGCTCAGTTTTTAAAATAAAAATCCATCACTGGTACAATGCAAAGTTAAACTTCATGTGGATAATTTATGGATGAGACGAGCCATTTGACTAAAGGTGAAAAGAGCAAACTTGGAGACGATAGGATGAGAAGAATCATTCAGTTAAAGGTTAAAGAAACCTTTAATTTTTGGATATCATAGAGTCAAATAAATTATACGACAGATGGACCTAAAAGTGCTACATTCCCAGTATATTAGCACAAATGGTAAGTATGCTTATTATTCACTAGCTGAATCTAGAAACTGAACTGAGTACTTGTACCATTTGAGCAGCCAAGAACAGTTTGCAACAAAGTCGCCATGGATTAAGGACCCAAAGCATAAAGAACTTATATGAGATTTCAACACGCCGTACTAGGGGTGGGCATAGTTTGGGGCCTTTGGGCAAAGCCAAAATCCAAATTTCTCGGATTTTTTTTTATTTTTTGATTTTTGGATTACAGTTCGGTGTTTGGTTTTAATTTTTGAAAAATTCAGGTTTTGGATTCGGGATGAAAAATTTTGGATATCTGAAAACGAAAATTCTTAAACCTTATGTTTGGTCCTCAGGTCTTAACCTAAGTTGCTCGGACACGGGTGTGGGTGTCCGACACGGGTTCAGATCTAGAGGTCGGATCCTTCGGCATGTAAATTCTAAGATTCCGGGATATAGATCCTAGTACGGATACGGGTGCAAGGATCTGGTTAAAAATAATTCAAAAATATAAAATTATCTATAAATTATGAGAGATTTTGTGGAATACTTATAGCTTGTAAAGTGTGGATTTCTTTTTTATTCTCACGTTGTAGATAAGTAAAGGATTGATTTCCTAGATACCGTATATTGTTTTCTTCAAATTTACCCTAGTTTTGGTTCTTATTCGGGAATCAAATTGTATCTTGTCTCGAATTTTTCTGTCCGTCATGGTCAAAGTACCCAAAATGTTTGATCAAATCCGGTATGGATCCCATACACCCACACCAATATCGTGTTGACACGGGTGCAGCACCTGAAGTGTCATGCGGAGCAACTTAGGTCTTAACCACCCAAACAAACATGCCCATTAGAGATTAGCTCGATATTAAATTAGATCATCAGTAAAAAAAAAACAACCTACTTAAGAATAGGGTTTCAACTTTCAAGTTTAACTTTGATACTAAAAATAAGTGAACTTATTGTTCTTTTCTACTTACCACCATCACCTCTTTTCGCTCTTCGCATTTGTACTCACAATTACCAAATTTCCTGGTGGGAATGAGGAATTACTAAAGCAAGTTCATATGTTTGGAGGGTTTTTTTTTTTAGTGAGAAGAAGAAGCCCAACATATATGTTCAAACCAAAATCCGAAATAACCAAACCGATCACCGAACTCTAAAAGTTCGACCAAAACCAAACCTATCTGCTTAGATATGGATTGTCATTTATTAAATTCAAAAATTGAAAATCAATAACGAACAGCCTGACACCCATCCCTACACATTACAATATGTTGAGGGAATGTTCTTTATATTTTCATTAGATAGTTGATATTAATAGAAAGAGGTATAAAACGACAAATTATAACATAAATAGCCCAAGCTACCCAGTCAGTGGAATTAAAAATAATGGTATAGCAGCAAGATACTTCACCATCACCACAAAGAAACTGAATGCTAGTGAAGAAAATCTACTAACATATGATAGCCGCAGTTGTCACCCATATTAACACCACTGATCACCTGAAAGAATAGATTAAGATTATTGCGAGAGTGTTCTAGCCAACGACTTTCTAATTATGCAAAGTCCCAAGGCATTGATAATTAAAACCTAGCATGGGATATAGTAGTAATCATGTGATAAAGGAGACAGAAAACTAAGTATTTGGAAAATCAAACCGCATAATGCCAATAAGAAACTCTAAGATGTCATGATAAGGAAGAGGGAAGCAATAACTTAAAAAGGAAACTTATACATATAAACGAGGGGAAAGCAAGAGTCTTTGTGGGTGTTCATATGTATTAGTGATGTTCTTTTTTTCTTTTTCTTTTATGTTCTTTTCTTTTCCAAACAAAATCTATTTGGAAGAGTTGTGAATAGAGAAATATTCTCTCGGTTTAAGAAAGCTGTACTACCAGATCAGGTACTGAAGGGAAAAGAGCTTTGGAGATACCCAAAGAAGTACAATCTGCTGGAGTTCCTGTAAGAAAAAAGAAATAGAAAAAGGAAAGCGAGGTCAGCATTCTCATCTTCTTCTATTACTTCAAATCTGGGACTTGAAGCATGACAGCTCAGATAATATCAACATATCATTTTCTTGGTTGTATTTGATTGAGCATTTCTGGACCAATATCGCATGACATATACTAGCTGTTAGTAAAATTTTAAAAGAACTTTCCAAGAAAAGCTCCACAGTTCTAAATTACAACTAATCTTTAACTAGATTGCTTTTAGTTTTAAGTTAAAAGCTTATGTTCATCTTTATTCATCTATTCAAATAGAAA
Organism: Nicotiana otophora; assembly: GCA_000715115.1. Lineage (NCBI taxonomy): Eukaryota > Viridiplantae > Streptophyta > Magnoliopsida > Solanales > Solanaceae > Nicotiana > Nicotiana otophora. The sequence goes on along the minus strand of AWOL01S0006692.1, from coordinate 64,547 downwards.
ACCATTAGAATGCCAAATTATGTGGCACAATCTCACAAAACTCAGGTTTTCAAGAAAGGAGAGACTTCCTCCTTTATTTGTCTGATCAATTTCCAGAATAGTTTGGTATTGAGGTGTAGTTGATTGACTTGTCTGTTCAATTACATGGACTAAGAATATCATAGCACTATTTAATATAACAAAGGGCTGTGAGGCATTGATCATTAGAATTAGTAATCCAATAAACTTAGTCAAATACTGTAGTTCAGTCCAGAACTCTAAATTATTTATTTGTTGAAGATTGAAACAGACCTGAAACTGAAAAGGCTGTTGCTCCTCTAATGTCCACCTGCTTAACAGAAAGGGCATGACGCCATGTAATGCTATGACTAACAGCTGACTTTTCTCTGAAAGTATTAATAAGCACATAACCAGTAGCAAACGTCTTAATCTATTATGTAATTTTGCAAGTGATAGATGAGGCAAAAATTGCAATATATAAGAGCATAAGTCATCAACCAAAAGTCAGTTAACTCCTAACTTTAAGATTATCCAACAGTGAGCTGGACATCAAGAATTTTGGAAGCTTCATCTCTGAACTTAACAATATAATAACTTAAACATTAAACAGTTCATTCTAACAAATATTGGGCCTACTAGAGAGATGGCATACATAGGGCAAACATTATTGACAGGAAAACAAATATCATGGGTTTATGACTTGCATCATTAAGCAATGATACAGACAATGCGTTTTGCACAAGTGGCAGGTGAAAATCAAAAGGTAAACATGGTATCAATGACCAAAACATAAAACAGTCAAAAAAAATCACTCAAAGTTTCATTCTTCTCTGATTAATGGTCTAGTGCTTAGCAAGTCATTCAGTAGACTTGGGTCACTTGCAGTCTGCCAATGCAGTAAAGGGCTACTTCTTCCCCCACCCCCACCTCAATTTGTAATTCAAAATTAGAGGAGATCCTCAAAATAGAGAGAGAGAGAGAGAAAGAAAAGAAAATATTCCTTATCGCTTGTAAAGCACAGGGCTTGTAAAGCACAGGAAGAAGCAAAGAAAATGAGATGTTTATATTTAACGTAGTGCTAATGAATGATTGACTTACCGCTTCAAAAGGAGCAAAACAGGAAGAAGATGTTCATAACCAAATCCACAAGGAGAAAAACAGGTTCATGGAATGAGCCGACTATGAACAGAACAACAAGCAGATCTTACTCCAAACTTTTAATTGCCAGAACCAATATTTATTTGCTAATTAGCATATTTAAGTTCATCATACTGCTAAAGTGAAACAATACATGATCAACTCCAACCTTCCTTTGTAAAATCATAAAAGATTCACATTATGTTAGACTCCGATTTGTAAGATGTACTAAACATCATATCAGTCTCAGCAATATAAATTGTTATGCAACACGTTCAAATAAAAAACTAACAGCAACATGAAAATTTTGTCAAGCTCTCCATGAGAGCCAAAGCATTGAGTAAAAACTGATTTCCTAAAGAAGACATGACCAAAGTAGTAAACGAGAGCAGTCAAAGAATTGAAACTCAAATAACCAAGAGAGCTCATCAATCATCCAAATTTGTTACCTGCCTGTCTCAAAATATCCCTTTTGCATTCAGGGATGTTGCAAAACAATGTTCACTTTAATCATTAAGCAGTACAATTTCACATAGACCCCAATTTTGGACTATCAAAAACTAATAAATGCTTTGCAATCGCCCCCCAGGGCTTGGTTCAGTGGTAAGAGCGTAGCTCATCATGCGTAGGTTAGGCGCATGCCACTGATTAAAACTCTACTGCATACAAAAGGCTGGTATTTAAATGGAAAAGGGTATAGGGACATGCGCATTATTTACCGAGTTTCAAACATTGCACCACTTGCCATCGGAGATTTTTCGATTATAGATATATTTTCTTTGTATTCTTTACTTTTTAACCATAAAAAGCGAGTACCACAACCATTTATCATTAGATCAATATTTACATACCTAATTCTAAAACCATCTTTAATAAATTATGCTATGGCATGATTAAAGATAAATCTAGGATTTGGAGTCAGTATGATCTTATTATACTATATGTATACATTATAATTTTTTTGCATATGTATGCATAATTCGAGCTGAAAGCAGGTTCAGCTAAACCTGCAGAACCCAACCTAGACCACCCCTGCATTGAAAACACTAAATTTGGGATTACCGGTAGAGGTGGGCATAGTTTGGACAAACCCGAAATCCGAATTTTTTGGATTATTGGTTTGGATTTTCGGATTACGGATTACATTTTGGTTTTGATTTTTAAAATTTTTGGATTTCGGATTGGATATTGGATTCTGTACTTCGGATGTTTGGATATCCGAAAATCCGAAATTTTTATACTTTACATGTAGTTCATTATTTGCATGCCAATAATAATAAGTCCAATACTCTATTCATTAGATATTGTCTCATATATTCAATTAATTACTAAGTTACTGTCATAATACATTCTATTTAGACATGGTTTTACTATTGCTACTTCTTATCGGCCGTATTAATGTCTCTACTGCATTTTCTTGATAATTATTTCATTACTTGAATATTTTATTTGGATCATTGTGGTGAGAATGAGAAACTTTTAAGGCAATTTAACATGAGTACTTTATTTGGATATTAATTTTTGTAAGAAAAGGAAACATCTCAATTTAAAAGCTCAAAAATGAAAATCCGAAATATCCAAACCGATTTATCCGAAACCGAACTTAAAAAATGTGATCCAATCCGAGCTTATTTGGATTGTCATTTCTTCAATCCGAAAATCCAAATCGAAATTTTCATATCCAATTCGAACTGCCCGAACGTCCAACCCTAATTACCGGAGTGGTAGAACTCCCCTACACGCCGGTAAAAGTTTGGGTTTCCAATACAAGTTAAAAAGTCAAATTTTCTCTACACATTAACAAAATATACTTTTTCGATTTACCTAGTTTAACCACCCATACCGGCCGAAATAAGGAAAGTTAACCTCAAGCATTATTCAACAAATCATTGTAATATATTAAGCAACCGAACTAAGTAAAACTAAGAAGTCGCTACATATAAGTAGTTACAGAAATTTAACTAAAAAATAGTTGTACATACTAACATAAAACGTGCAAATTCACATTGAATTTGTAAGGAGAATGCTTGAGTGAGTGATCATACGAGTCAGGAGCACAAACAAGGACGTGAAAGCGATTGGTAGAAACAAGCACATTAACTAGAGCTCTTAATCCCGGCGCGTCGATTCCGTCGTCGTTCGTCACCATCACCGTCGGTCGATCGCCGTCGACGAAGTTATCCTCCATTTCGCTTCTCGAAGTTTTCCGTTCAGTGAAAGTATTCGCAAATATTCGCAATGGATTTTATTTCTTTTTTAAGGTTTAATTTGAAACATTATTTACAATTGAATATTTATTGTACAATTTAGTCCTTTTTCTAATTTCAACTTAATAGAGAATTTGAAATTTATAAAAATAATTAAAATATTACAACAACAACAACAACAACAATAACATACCCATTATTATCTCCCATGGGGTCTAAAAATTAAAATAGTATTACAAGTAAAACAAAACTTCAACGTTTTTTCAAAATAAAAACATAACCAAAATCAATTGAATCTAAAATAAAATATATATGTATATATGAGCTAGTTTCCTTTTTAGTCATTTTAGAAAAAATAATTTTTCTAACCTTCAAAAGAATTTAACTTAAATTTCTTGTTTTAACCTTAATAACAAGCTAAATGGTCACACAAATGTAAAATATGGACTATACAAAATCTCACCAAACATGGTACATGACTCACTAATGATGTATTACTCTGATTCTCAAACCAAAGTAAGTGTTCGCGGAGGCAAGAGATATTAAGCATTAAGTACAAAGTGAACATAAGAAACGAGACATAAGCGTTACAAAATATGTTATCCCGTCCATAAAGGCATCATAAAAAGATTAGAACATAGGGAAGATAATAGATGTGTCAAGATCTTAATATGTTACTATCAAACAAGCCAAAGGCGTCTAGAAATCACATCATTCTTCCTCCATTTTATTCCCTACATCCTACTCTACTAAAAAAAGGGCTCACCATGTTCAAATTACATCTCACGAAAAAGAATCGAGGTACAAAGAAAAACCATAGAGAAGTATGACTACCTAAAGAAAACAACATGACATATTTTTGTATGTTTCTACTTTTTTTGTATTAATTTTATGTTTTTAGTTAGACTTCAATCCCTCAATAAAACTATGTAGGAGGTCCATCGTCGGAAAAGTCTGATCTCTTTTCCTATTTTTTCTGATTTTTTTTATGAATAAGCTGCTAAACTACTACTAAAGTACTACACTACTAGCTCTACGCATTATGAAAGCAAACTAAAATCCAGAAGCTAACTAAAAATAAAAAATAAATATTATACTAATATAATAAGAAGCTAACTATCCAAAGGAATTCTTCCACCCTACACTTGAAATAGTGCAGTATCTGACACCCAAAATTCTAACCTGTCGTGATGGCGCCTAACACACTTGCTAAGCAAGCACACAATCACATAATAGCTAAACATTTGGAATAAAACATGTTTAAATAAACTCAACAACGAAAAATCTCATAAATATCTGATAAAAGTAACTGAAATACTACTACAATCATCCCAAAATCTGGTGTCAACGAGTATATGAGTACTACTAAATCTCAACATAAACCAAACTCTAGTAAATCTGTGTGAATAATAGAGCAGTACTGAAGAAAATAAAAGAAAGGAGAATCAAGGTTTGCAGGCATCATAGCAGCTACCTCAAAGTCTCCGAGCAGGTACCAGCACAAGATCTAGCAATCACCACGTCTAGATGTACTTGTATCTGCACACGAAGTGCATAGTGTAGTATGAGTACAACCGAACTCATGTACTCAATAAGTAACATAATTAACGTTGGGCTGAAAGCAATGACGAGCTCAGTAGGATACAGTCAGCAACAATATAATGATAACACCATATATAATAATGACAATGGCAATGAATAACTCAGAGAAATTTCCATAATTAGCTCGTTCAGGGTACAAAAATTTAGACATGCACATGTCAAGTATAACTAGCATGAGGAATAGTGCATCTCTATGCCTACATGTCAAATATGCATGTCAAATGTATGATTTCACGGTGATATCTCTGAGTACTCATTATCTCAAAAATACTGAATCTATCTGCCAAATGCACACGCAATCACTCAGCACTGTATGGGTGCATGGAATCAATGCCCCTCGCCAAAGCACGTGTATATATATATCATTATGCATGCGCTCACTGCTGGTATGTCAGACTTTGGAGGGCGGATCCTGCCCAAGAGCTAATATAAGGCATGTTGTGGCATGCAGTTCGCTCCACAATAATAAATAAGCCATTAAGGCTTGCTGCGGCGTGCAACTCGATCCACAATAACACTCACAATCCGGCTCTCAGGCCCACTTAGTCATCAATATCTCAAGTTTCAAGGGCTCATACATCTCGTACCACTCAACCCAAACAATGATAACATGTAATGTAACAGTGAATGATACTGAGATGTTATATGCAAATGAAGAATCATGACTTAGTATGTAATTGTAGTTAAAGCAAATAACTCAAAAATAGTAGAAATAACCTCATTAAGTTACAACCGACTAAGCACATAGCCTAACATGATTTCTAACATGAATCACACTTCAATTAGTCTAACAAGTAGGGACTACACAGATAAAACAAGACTTGATAGTGACTCAGTACAAACCGGATCATGGTTACCACGGTGCACGCCCATACGTCCGTCACCTAGCATGTGCGTCACTCGAACACAACATAAATAACACGTTTTTGGGGGATAATTACCCTCAATTCAAAGTTTAGAAATATTACTTACCTCAAAACGCGTAACTTATTACTCCAATAAGTCCTTGCCTCGCGAATCGGCCTCCGAACGACTCGAATCTAGTCACAAACAACTTAATACAATTAATACAAGCAATAGAGATCGATTCCATACGATAAAGCTAATATCTTTAACCAAAATTAAAAAAGTCAACCCCAAGCCCGCATCTCGGAACCTGGCAAAATTTACAAAACCCGAATACCTATTCAATTACGAGTCCAACCATATCAAAATCATCCACTTCCGACCTCAAATCGACTTCCAAACCTCTATTTTTTATTTTTAAAAAGTTTCCACAAAATCCGTCATTTCTGCACTTTAATTCACTATTTAGATGCTAAAACAAAGATGAAATCATGAAATATTAACAAATCCGAGTCAAAAATACTTACCTCGATCCAAATTTTGAAATTCCCCTTCAAAATCACCCAAATCCGAGCTCTACAACTCAAAAAATAAAGTAACAGAAGGTTCCTCGCGTTCGCGAAGCACAAATCTCCCCAGCTGCCAATTCCTCATTCGCGAACGCGATGACCGTTGATCCCATGCCTACCCAAATACGATCCCTCTCCCGCGAACGTGAAGGATAAATGCATGATGCCCCAAACCGGTCTTCCTTCTACGCGAACACGAGTCCTGCTCGCGATCGCGATGACAGCCTCCTCAAGCCTTCATGAACGCGACCCTTGTGTCGCGAACGCTAAGAGTAAAAACTCACCTGCCATCAATAACACTACACGAACGCGGCCCCTGTGTCGCGAACGCGAAGACGAATGCACCATATGCCAGATCAGTAATGTTTTGAGACCAATATGAAGTCGAACTTCATCCGAATTACACCCGGGGCCCCCGGGACCCCAACCAAACATACCAACAGGTCCTAAAACATGATAAGAACTTAATCGAAGCTTCAAATTACATCAAACAACATTGAAATCACGAATCACACCCCAATTCAAGCTTAATGAACTAATGAACTTCTAACTTCCAAAACCAATGCCGAATCATACCAAACCAACTCCGATTGACCTCAAATTTTGCACACAGGTCATAAATGACACAACAGACCTACTCCAACTCCCAAAACTGAAATCCGAACCCGATATCAATAAAGTCAACTCTCTGTCAAAACTCTCAACCATCCAAATCTTCAACTTTTCAATTTACGCCAATTCAAGCCAAAACGACCTACAAACCTCAAATTAATATCCAGACATACTTCTAAGTCCAAAATCACCATACGAAGCTATCAGAACCGTCAAAAATATATTATAGAGTCGTATATCCAAAAGTTAAACTCCGGTCAACTCTAACAACTTAAGCCTCCAACCTTGGGACTAAGTGTATCAATTCACTTCGAGTCATCCCCGGAACCAAACCAATCACCCTCGGCAAGTCACTAAACCACAAATGAACATAGAAGAAACGATAAATGGGGAAACGAGGCTACAATACGTTTTAACATGTGGCCGGTCGTCATACCCCAATGCACACACAAAAAAAAAACGAGAGTGGACAGAAAATCCCTGAAAGGCCGAAAGCCGAAGCAATAGCAGCTCGTGAAGTACTCAGACTTCTCCAATTCATGATCCTATATGGACAACCCACACTTAGTTCTAACCATCTAGCTCGCTTTTGCACATATCATATGACCTTGCTTTCCATGCTCATAATCCTACAAAATGAAAACAAACTCTACAGAAATAACCTAATAAAAAATAACAAAAATAAAAAAAGCAGCAAAGCTAGCCTCCCAGCAAGGGATGATTTATAGTTGCAGTTGAAAATCAAAAATTTTCAAAGTTTTACAACTGAACAACTATTGTGCCATATTTAAGACCGCATAAAATTTAATGCCCAATCAAATAGGTTCACATAAATTAAAATAAATGGAGTATATTTTTTCGACTTTAACTTCAAAATTTTCTTCTTCTTTTCAATTTAAATCAAATATTGCGGCTGCATTTCAATAAATTTTAAAATGATAAGTACTTGCCCGCTCATGATGTTTACATCAAACCAAATAGTTTAATCATAAAAGTTACAAATTTAAGTGTATATACATATCAATTAACTATGATTAACTAATAAATAATTTATATTAATAATAAGTGCCATATATTCATTTGCTTCGTGTAAATATCAAGTACGTGCAAACTTTTACCTTCTAAAACCTTCAAGAGTACTGGAATAGATATTTGCTAGTTAATATCGCTCGTACTAGTATCAAGTTGTTTCAGACTTTGGTCAATAATTACTTCTACACAACAATAATATCGTGCATAACAAGGGAAAACACATCTTTGATCTTTCTATATCTTAAGAGTAAATCAGAAAAATAATTTTATTTTTCAAATGAATCAGTGAAATTATTTCAAGTGGTTAGACATATATTGAGAGTAAGCTTAAGTTTCTTCAGAATCAGAAAGAGAGGAAAAATAAATGTTCATTTAATCTTGCGTCTTATATTAAACTGCATAGATCTAGCTCATATTCTCAGTGTATCTTGGAATTGAATTTTTGTCTGCAATATAGGTTTGAGTGAGAAGATGGGGAAAAAAAGAGGAGCATAAAGTGTAAGCTAAGCTAAGAATTGAAAAAAAGAAAGAGCTCAGCTTCATTAATAATCCAACACGTATTTATCTACAAATTACACGTGTGTAACTAATTATGACCTTGCACAATCTAACCACTACTCTTATAGCATGTTGGCAAGTTTTTTTTTTTTTTTTTTTTTTGACAAAAGTATTTTTTTCCAAAAATTGAGGTGTTTGATCAAGTTTTTAGAAAAAAAAAAAGTGTTTTTGAGGATAAGCAATTTTGAAAAGCAGAAAAAGTAGCTTCTCTCCAAAATCACTTTTCTGAGAAGCACTTTTGAGAAAAATACACTTAGAAATAGTTTTTAAAAGCTTGGTCAAACATTAATTACTGCTCAAAAGTGCTTTTCAAATTAATTAGTCAAACACAAACTGCTTCTCACAAAAATCACTTTTTTAAAAAGTATTTTTGAGAAAAACACTTTCAAAATAAGATGATTTTAGAAGTTTGGCCAAACAGGCTATTAACCACCTAACTAATAACTTGTTAGGCCAAACTTTTAAAATCAGATTCTTTTGAGAATTGCTTTTTTAAAAAATACTTTTGTGAAAAGTAGTTTGTGTTTGACTAATTAATTTGAAAATTACTTTTCAGTAGCAATAGCGTCTGCCAAGCTTTTAAAAGTACTTCTAAGTGTATTTTTCTCAAAAGTATTTTCGAAAAGAAGCTACTCTTTTTTGTTTTTCAAAAACTATTACTCAAAAATACCTTTTTTTCTTATAATAGCTTGGTCAAATACTTTAACTTTGAATTTTTTTCTTTTAAAAAAATACTTTTAAACTTGGAGAAGCAGCTTGGTTAAACAAGCTATAATTTAACAATAATTAGCCAGTCAACTTTCTACACTAGCTCCATTTAAATCTCAATTCAAGTTTAACTAACCTTAGATAACATCATTCTCAACATCTTAAAGACCTGACTCAAATTTTTGTTGAAAAAAGGATAAGATGGGATGAAAGAGATATACCATAGTATGATGGCTCTATCAATATTAATGTCGGGTTCTTGATTTGATTTGGCTATCTTCTTGATAATTAACTAAAACCCTTACCTTGACCAGTTTGTAGTGAAAAACTGTGATGACCCAAAAATATTATTTTTAATTTAAATATTTATTTTTGTGTTTTATTAAGATGTGGGAGCTTACTTACTATGAGTTACGTATCACCGGAATAGTTGATGTTAATGTCGTTCAATTTCTAGAAATATATTGCTAATGAGGTCACTGTTAGTATTGTTTTCATGTTATGTTACATTGATTGGATAATGTATGTGTTATTAGGATTAGTTTTTGGGATTCTCTACCAGGTGGATATGCCTAGTTACAAAGGAAACTCTGGAGAAATTTTTGGAAATTTTGGGAGTTAGTAAAATTCGGGAAATTTAAATGTGCGAAAGAAGAAATAAGTTATGTTATGTGTTTGGGGGCAGACTCTACTTCTCATTCGAGGACTATTAATATGATGGACACCTATTGGATATTATAATAAGTGTACGAGGCATATTATAAGTAATATGGGGTCTAAGGAAAGTCCTAAGTCTAAGTCAAGTTGAAAATTTTTATAATAGACTAAAGTTCCAAATGAGTACGCACAAGAAAAAACTTTGAACGAGCATATCTATATATATGTAAGGAGTTATGTGATGGACAACCTATCAAATGAAAGATCTTCGAGTTTTCTAACTCTTCAAACCGTTTATCATTTGGATATGTATACAGAAAGTTATGGCCATTTTACTGGACCTGTGTCATATGTGCGTCCGGATGCGCGGCCACGCATATTTGAGACTTTCTGCCTCAGGTGCGCGGACGCGCACGTAGGAGCTCATTTAATACCCCCAAGGTCGGGTAGGGGGAGGGGTTAAGTTATTTTTGAGCTAAAACCTGATATTTTTAGAGAGAAGTGAGAGTGTTCTAGAGAGAGAGGAAGAAGCTCAAGTGTCTTGTTCATCAAATCTTGCTCAAGCCTTGAAATCCAACAAGAAATTTCTCAAGTTCTTCATCTAAGAGGTAAGGTTTCATACCCTAGCTTTTTAATTTTGGATTTGGAGAGAAGATGATTGATAAGGAGTATAATTCTTGGATGTAAGAGTATTATTTATATATGCTTATACCAATAAGGTTTGTGGGAAGATTTTTGAGTTCAAATGGGTAAAGATTGAGTTGAAAATGGTAGAAATCTTCAAAGATTTTAATTTAAGATTTGAAGGTTCATTTGACATTGAAATTTAATAATTTTTATATGGTTGGACTCATCTCGTAACGGATGTTCGGATTTCGTATGTTTTCCCGAGATTCGAGACGTGGGCCCCACTGATGATTTTTAAAATAAATTTCGAATTTTAATCCGAAAAATTAGTAAATTCATATGAAATTAATTCCTATGAATTGTATTGAGTATATTGAATTGTTTATGACTAGATTTGAGGATTTCAGACACTAATTCGCGAGGCAAAAGTTTATTGAATTCATGAATTTGGTTGCAGAGCGAGGTAAGTGTCGTGGTTAACCTTGACTTGAGGGAATAGAACCCTTGAATTATTTGCTATGTGAATTTCATGTGTAACGATGTATAGGCAAGGTGACGAGTACCTATACTTTGTAAAATTAATTGTTTGCTTAATTATTTTAACATCTTAAATTGTTTAGGACACAAATTAATTATTATAATAATTGTTTCTCTCATATTCCTTGTCAAATATCAATTCTTGAATTCCTACAATAATTGCTACATGCTTATTTGATTTATGTGACTTAATTGCTACTTGACATTTAGCATATTAAATATTATACTGCCTATTTTCTCCCTGATTTCCACAATTAATTGCTACTTGTCATTGTTTGTTTCATAAATGAATTATAATTATTGTATGCCTTGATGTTTAATAGTTTCTCATTGGACGTGGTATTTATTGGAGTATTTTTATTATATTTAAGGGTTGTTAAAAAATATGGGAAAATCGGGTTGCACGCCGCAACTGAGTTGTTTATTTAAAGTTTATATTGTTGGAGCGAGTTGCACGCCGCAACAGAAATTTATTGAGGAATTATATTATTGGGGCGGGTTGCACGCCGCAACAGAATTGATTGAAATGAATATAATGGAGGAACGGGTTGCACGCCACAACAAAATTAATTGAAATAAATATATTGGAGGAACGGGTTGCACGTAGTAACAGAATTAAATGTAAATATATTGTTAGATCAGGTTGCACGCCGCAACGGAAACTGATTGAAATAATAATTAGTTATGACTGCCGAGTTGGCTTTAATTGTTGAAAAGAGATACCTGTCTTAGCCTTGTCACTACTTCGTCGAGGTTAGGCTCGGCACTTACCAGTATATGGGGTCGGTTGTACTGATACTATACTCTGCACTTCTTGTGCAGATTTCGGAGTTTGTCCTAGCGACGTACTGTAGATTTATCCGGATACAGCTACCAGTAGAGACTTGAGGTATAATTGCACAGCGTTCGCAGTTCTGAAGTCCCCTTCTATATTATCTCAGCTGTGTATTATATTTCAAACAGCTTGAATTTTATTCAGATCTTTATTTATATTATTCTAGAAGCTCGTGCACTTGTGACTCCAGTTCTGAGATGGTATTTAGATATTGCGATTATTATGAATTATTCACTTTATTTCAAACTTTATTTCTGCATTTGTTTTCTTGTTATTAATTAATTTAAAAATTTTGTTAAAATGGCTAATTATATTCTAACGTTGGCTTGCCTAGCAAGTGAAATGTTAGGCGTCATCATGGTTCCGAAGGTGGAAATTTTGGGTCGTGATAAAAATATCAATGACAAGCTTTTTGGTAGGAAAGGCGGTTACAAGAAGAAATGCCCTACTAATGAATTCGCCTTCGAGCTTTGCATGTCCTTTATAATAAAAAGTTCCGACTCGGTCAGGGAAGCGCTATTAACGACTTTTTCAAATGCATCCTTTATCTTTTACTCGTCTTATGACCCCCTTGGTTATATTTGAAGTACTCCCTCCGTTCACTTTTACTTGTCCACTATGTATTTTGCACACTCCTTAAAAAATAATAAATGATGTACATAATTTATCATGATACCCATATTAATTAATGCATGTTTTTAATGTATTTGAAAAAATTATTTGAAATTAGTAATTAATATTGTGGGTATAACATAAAAAAATAAATGGTCTTCTCTTGATATGCTTAAAGTGACAAGTAAAAATAAAAATCTATTTTTAAAATACTGGACAAGTAAAAGTGAATAGAGAGAGTATAATAAATAACACATTTTAAGTCCATATGGTATAGAAAACACTCTCTTAAGAGAGTGAGAGGCAAAAATAAGAGCTCGTTTAGACATAAGAACTTTTTTCCTTTTTCCAAAAAAGTTTTACTTTTTATTTGAAATCAACGTTTGTCCATAAAATTTCCAATTTTCATTTGAAAATACATTTTGGAAATTTTTGAAATTTTGAAAAACTCCAAAAAGTTGTTTTTCAAAATTTTCACTCAACAACAACAACAACAATCCAGTATAATTTTTCTAGTGGGGTCTGGGGAGGGTAGTATGTACGCAAACCTTACCCTACCCCTGGGGTAGAGAGGCTGTTTCCGATAGACCCTCGGCTCCATCCCTCCAAGAACTCTCCACCTTGCTCTTGGGGTGACTCGTACTCACAACCTCTTGGTAGGAAGTGGAGGGTGCTTGCCACTAGAGCAACCCACCAAATCACTCACAAAACTTTAAAAATAATCCAAAATTATATTAATGTCCAAACACAACTCTAAATTTCAAATACTATTTTGACTTGAAAATGTTTTTATATTTTGAAATTTTACAATTCTTATATCCAAACACCCACTAAATATCAAAATTTTATTTTGATTAGCATTTTTTACACGCCCCCTCCTCTCCTTTATTTTTTTCTCATCACATACACTTTTTCTTTATAAAATTTTCTTCGTCATTCCATTAATTCTTCTATGTGACTGCCATAACCAAACACTTTAAACCTAGTAACGGAGAATCTGAACAACAATTATAAAATGAATCTTTTTTAGATGATATTGGCCGCAATTTCCAGGTCTCGAATATCAAAACAGATATTGGCCGGAAATTTTTTCCGGCAAGCTTCTATTTTTCCGGCCAGCTTTCAACCTCTTTCATTCATCTCTCTCCTCCCAATCCATCCTCTTTTTCAGTATTACTTAGCCAAGAATCATCACGAATGACTTAAAAACTATTTTATCAAGTTGAAACTCAAATATTTGGAGATCCTTTTAGTTGGCATGAAGGGGCGGGAGTGAGCTTCAGCAGTTTTCTGATGAGGTGAACTAGGAAAGAAAAGAAAAGAAAGATGGCGAATAAAATAAGAAGAAAAGATATAGAATAAATAAATAAATTAAAATTAATTGATTTTACATGTGTAAGTAAAGATTGGTGTGTAATTTACACTTTTTTTTGAAAGTGAAATTGGCTTTAAAAGGTACTATTATTTGTTACACTTCAAACAATCAAACACAGCCGCATATACCAACTGACCAACCACAGAAAAATGTTAACAGTAATCTGTTTAATAAGGAACCAAAATTAAAAATATAAAAAAACTTGGATAAACTTTATCAATGATAAAAAGCTAATCTTTTATCACTAAAATCTCTCTAACACGGACATCATCTCAACAATAGAAACATAAAAAAGTATTCCAACCTAAAGGAAAAATTATGACTAGGGGTGGCAAAGGAGGTCGGGTCGGATATGGACGGGTGAAAAATGAGTAATTCAAAAATGGATAAATTATTCGATCCGATTTATATTTAAAATTGATAGAAAATAGATTAACCGGTGAATAATATCGATATCCATATATAATTACTTTTGGAAAAAATTTTAGTCTCCCAAACTTGAGGAACCTCTAATTTGAGTCTTTACAAATGTAAAAGTTAAACACATTTGTTATCTATTTTCTAAATGGATAATATGTTCTTATTTATATTTGACCCGTTTTTAAAAGCTCATTATCCAAATTATTTTTTAGTAGATAATATGAATGCATTGAAAGGGAGAAGAGAGCTGCTCTTCGAGCTAAGAATGAGAGAAGAGAGAGAGAAGAAAGTTCTGGATATTTTGACTCTATTATTTCATCTGTCTTTACACGTGTGTAACCCTTTACATATATATCCCCTACTCTAACTTCTTCTAACAATACATATAACTATCTATTAGTGCTAAACTAATACTAATTAATTATGTACAACTACCATTGCTTATGTACAACATTATACTGCACATGTTGATTTCAACACTCCTCCTCAAGTTGGGTGATGAAAAATATTTATCATATCCAACTTGCTAACCATTTCACTGTGTAGGTGCTTCCCAAGTGCCTTGGTCAATATGTCTGCTATCTGCTCCTTGCTGGGCACATGTATTGGTTTTATCATCCCTGTTTGCAATTTTTTTCTAATAAAATGACAGTCAATTTCTATATGCTTTGTACGTTCATAATATATAGGATTGGATGCAATCTGCAGTGCTGCTTTATTATCACAGTATAACTCCATAGGCAAATCAACTTTCATACCCAACTCTTCAAGCAATCCTTGTAACTATACCAACTCTGCTACAGTGCAGCCATACTCATGTATTCTGCTTCTGCTGAGCTTCTTGAAATTGTACTATGCTTCTTGGATTTTCAGGAGATCATTGAATCTCCAAGTTTTATGCAATAGCATGTTACTGATTTTCTGGTTACTGGGCATGATGCCCAATCAGCATAACAAAATGTAATAACCT
The DNA here is from genome assembly GCA_000715115.1 of Nicotiana otophora. Taxonomy (NCBI): domain Eukaryota; kingdom Viridiplantae; phylum Streptophyta; class Magnoliopsida; order Solanales; family Solanaceae; genus Nicotiana; species Nicotiana otophora. Next base: position 49,243 of record AWOL01S0006692.1, on the reverse strand, counting down.
TGCCGCTTTGTTTGCTACTCATTAGCAGACCTTTCCCTGGGCAGTCTTTCACATATTTTACTACTCTTAGGGCTGCTTCATAATGAGATTGCTTTGGTGCATTCATGAACTGACTTAGAGTTTGGACTGCAAAAGAGATATCTGGTCTTGTGATCGCCAGATATAGAAGTCTGCCAATTTACCTCTGGTATACTCTTCTGTCTTCAAGTTCATAGTCATTCTCCTGCATCCCAAACAACTCATATACCACACTAGTTAGCTTCACATTTTGATCCAGTGGAAATGTAACGGGTCTTGCTCCCCCTAAGCCACATTCTAGGATAAGCTCTATAGCATATTTCTTCTGATTCATGACAATGCCTTTGTTTGATCTTGCAAACTCAATACCAAGAAAAAATTTGAGCTTCCCTAAATCTTTCATCTTGAAATTACCATTCAGAATCCTTTTAGCATCTTGTATTAGGCCATTGTCACTTCCTGTAATTAGGAGATCATCTACATGTACCAATATGATTATTATATCCCTACCACTCTTTTTGGTAAACAATGAATAGTCCAGTTTGCTCTGGCTAAAACCAGAAACTACAAGAGCTGAAGTCAGTTTCAGGTTCCATTGCTTGCGGGCCTGTTTCAGACCATACAGGGACTTGAGTAGTCTACACACTCTAGTCTCCCCCTGTCTACCAAAGCCCTGTGTTAAGGACATGAAGACCTCCTCTGAAAGATCACCTTGGAGGAATGCATTATAAACATCCATCTGGAATAAAGGCTAACCACACTGAGCTGTCAAGGCAATCACACTCCTTACTGTGACCATCTTTACTATAGGGGAAAAGGTCTCATGATAATCTAGACCCTCCTGTTGAGTAAACCCCTTGGCCACTAGCCTGTCTTTATACCTTTATATAGACCCATCAACTTTGTATTTGACTTTGTAAACCTACTTACAACCTATGGGAGACTTCCCTGCAGGCAAGGTTACTAACTCCCAAGTATTATTATCTGTGAGAGTTTGAATCTCAAGCTTCATAGCTTGTACCCAATTGCTGTCAGTAACAGCTTGGTCAAAAGATGTTGGTTCAATGATGGAGGAATAGGAAGACAAACAAGTTTGATAAGAAGAGGATAAGAAAGAGTAATTGATGGAATCTGTGATGGAGTAAAGAGTGGAGGATGGAGGTTTGACCTGATGGATAAAGTCTGTAAGCCACAAGGGAGTTTTAGATGGCCTTCCAGATTTCCTCAAGGGGGTTGTAGGAGTAGGAGGCAAATCCTGGTATTGTGGTACTGAAGGCAAGATTGTAGGAGGAGCAGACAAGACAGGGGAGGATGCTGGAGCAGGAGAAGGAATATGAGAGATAGATGAAGATGAGTGAACTGGAGATGACATATGAAAAGAGGTAGATGGAGATAAGGGGTGATCAGAAGAAGTTGAAGGAGAATCAGGATCTGGGATTGAATGTGGTAAGAGATCCATAGAAGCTGGAAAGGAATCATCACAAGTAGAAGTTGGAATACTGGTAGGAAATGTAGGTGTTGAGCCTGAAGATAGAGTATGGAGAAAAGTGGATTTAGGATACTTAAAATGGAAACACTGTCTCCCTGAAAGAAACATCCCTACCGACAAAGAAAGTTCTATTGGAGATATTGTATAATCTATAACCCTTTTGAAAAGTGAATAACCCATAAAGATAGCAGGCATGGCTCTTTGAGAAAACTTGTCAGTATTATGTAAGGTGGTTGCATAACAAAGATATCCAAAAACTCTAGTGATGTCAAGTGTGGGAGGATGTCCATGAAAAATCTCATAAGGAGACTTCTCAGATAGGACTGAAGATGGTAATCTGTTAATAAGAAAGGCTGCAGTCGGTACACACTCCCCCCAGAATTTTAATGGTATATGAGCCTGAAACCTAAGGGCTCTAGCCATTTCAAGTAAATATTTGTGTTTCCTTTCTGCCACTCTATTTTGCTGTGGAGTGTGTACACAAGAGCTTTGATGTAAAATTCCAATTGATGAGAAAAGAGTTGAACACTGATAATTGAAGAATTCAAGACCACTGTCTGATCTTATGATTTTAATTTTGGCAGAAAACTGATTTTTGACAAGAGTGAGAAATGATTTGATTAAAAGGAAGACAACACTTTTCATTCTTATCAAGTAGATCCAAGTCATTCTAGAGTAATCATCTATAATAGTAAGGAAATAATTGTATCCATTGTAAGTACATTGTCTATATGGACCCCAGACATCCATGTGTACAAGTTCAAAAGGAGATAGACTCTTCTTTGTACTAGTAGGAAAAGAAAATCTAGTTTGCCTTGCTAAAGGACAAACAATACAATTTAGAGTCTTTATTCAACAAGTGATTCTTCAATGAAAGAATCTTTTGTAATACTGCTACTGGAGCATGACCAAATCTTTAGTGCCCAATGAAAGAATGTGAGCATGACTTTGATGAGATATTGGATGACTCTAGGACTGGAGTAGTAGAGGCTGGAATTGTTGAAGGTATAAAAGAGCTGAAAGCAGAAATTGAAGGTGTTTCAGGTACTTTGACAAGTGGTGGTATCTTGGCAGGTTGAAGTATGTAAAGTCCATCCTTCTCCTTATCAATTCCCCTCACCCTGCTTTTGTAGAGGTCCTGAAAAAATGCAGAATTCAGGAAAGAATAATGCACAACACATCAGTTCTTTAGTTAGCTTTGAAACAGATAACAAATTGTATTTGAAGTTCGGAACATAAAGAACATTATACAGTTCTAGGTCATTAGAAAGAATTAATGATCCTGTATATGTTACTGAAGTAGTATTTCCATTTGGCAGATGTACTTTACTAGAGTTAGAAGCAACAGAATGAGATTCAGTTAAGTGGTCCAAGCTAGAAACCATATGATTCGAAACTCCAGTATCTATGACCCAAGAGTTAGTTTCAGAACCTACAGAGTAGCATGCATTAAGGAGATCAACTATACCTGCCATGTTTACCCTTGCATCTGTTGTTGTTGGTTCTTTGTCAATTAACTTCAACAATTGGTGATACTGTTCTGGATTAAAAAATAGTATACTGCTGGGCCCTAATAAGCTGCCTACTGAGCTGGTTCCTTCAGATTCCTCAACACAGCTCACATTGTTGGCTGTAGGTCCCCTGCTTCCTACTGAATTTTCCTTGTCAAAAGTTCCTCTTTTGTTGAATTTGTTGTTAGGTGGATACCCTACCAGCTTATAGCAATTCTCTTTCTTGTGACCCTTCATATGACAGTAATCACATTGCAATACACTATTTCCATTGTTCTTTCTGAACCTGTTACTTTGGATGGAAGCCAAGGCTGTAGGGTCATTCATATCAAGCTGTTGCAAGGATGGAGCTACCTGTGATATCATGTTTGATTGCACTCTTTGGCTTTCATCTTGCATGATCATATTGTATGCCTGATTGAGAGTGGGAACATGGACAATCAACAACACTTAACTCCTTGCTTGTGCATATATTTCATTTAGACATATCATAAATTGTACCAATCTTTGTTGTTCCATGTGTTCTGCATATTCCTTATGCTTTGTGCAGTCACATGGCAATGGTACCATCGACCAATACTCATCCCATGCACATTTTAATTTTGAGTAATATTCTGACACTCATAAACTTCCTTGGCTAGTGGTATAAATTTCTCTAAACTCTAGTGAGATTTTTCTTATCAAATCTTTTCTTTAGGTCTGTCCAAACACTATAGGCATTGGTTGAGTATATTATACCATTTTCTAGTTCCTTAGACACTGAATTAGTTATCCAGGACAACACGAAAGCATTACATCTCTCCCATTCATGTTCCAAATTACCATTATATTGTTCTTTCCGACATTTTCCATCTATGAACCCTAGCTTATTTTTAGCTAATAAAGCTACTCGCATAGAATTACTCCAAGCCGTATAGTTTTCTATTCCCGTTAGTTGTTGAGGGATTAGAACACTACCTGGACTGTTGGAGGGATGTAATTACAGATGATGCCTGGGATGTATGTCCGTGAACTTTTCTCCGTCATCCTTCCCGATCTCCAAAGTTGTGTTCGTCATCGACAAGGCTTGGAATTAGTGAATCGAAGTTAGAATCAAGGTCGATCTTCAAGGAAAACCTTGCACTTTGCCGGAATTTGCGAATTATGAGATCGATTGCAAACCCTAGGTGAATCGCCCAAATTTCCGACGAACTCTTTTAATTTCTTACTTCTCCGACAAAATTGAGTGAGTATATAGATACTAATCTTAGATTCCTCAAAGAATCAGCTCGAAAATCGCCATGGGTCTATGGCTCTGATACCATATTGAAAGGGAGAAGAGAGCTGCTCTTCGAGCTAAGAATGAGAGAATAGAGAGAGAAAAAAGTTCTGGATATTTTGACTATATTATTTCATCTGTCTTTACACGTGTGTAACCCTTTACATATATATCCCCTACTCTAACTTTTTCTAACAATACATATAACTATCTATTAGTGCTAAACTAATACTAATCAATTATGTACAATTACCATTGCTTATGTACAATATTATACTGCACATGTTGATTTCAACAGAATGAATAAATATTTTTATCAATTTTGCCGCCACTAATCATGAGAAACAATTTGGCATTCCCACCTCAATATTTAACCAGTAAATAAATTTAATACTGTTTCGCTTTATAATGTCCTTTATCATCGATTTATTAAAAAAATATTTTATTATGAAAGTTTCTTTTAGATTTTAATTTTCAGTAATTATTGCGATTACTAGATGCTTACTCATTTATTTTGTTGTTTTTGATTTACATGTCAATAACAACCCAGTATAATCCCAGGTTGTTTCCGACTAGGCTCCGTCACAACGTCTTAGTTGGAATGGAAGTGTAGTGCTCCCGTCATTTCACAATATTTTTGCACATTTGAAAGGAAGTATAGTATTTAAAATCGACATAATTTCTATAAGAAGAAAATCATTCACACTTAAATGGCGAAGGCGAAGCTGAAGGAGTACTAAAACCATAATGCCTAAAACCTGCAAATGAGAGGCGAAATGGAGGATAAGTTGGTAAGTTTTCTGTGAAAATCTCTGTTGCGTACGCAAAATCTGAAGTTACAATGAAAACTACTGCTTCAAAGAGGAGAAATGTCCATATTCCATCTACTTCAAGAAAAGATTCAAGCTCAATAATCCCTCCTCCATTTCCCCAAGCAATCATCATCGAGATACTAGATCTCGAAGCTGCCCGTTAAGTCACTTTTTCGATTCAGGTGTGCTTCAAAACCATGGCTTGCTCTAATATCTAGCTCTGAGTTCTCCGATAATGACAAAGAATATCGCCACATCACGGTTATGTTAAGCTTTGGATCGGAGATAATTACCTCAAGGACTGTACTGAGGCATTTGACCCGGATTCTCCCATGCGCAAATCCCAGACTGCTTGGTGTGTGGGTTCTGCCAATGGATTAATTTGTTTAAACATTGGACTAATATCCCGTTTGATAAGACTTCACCAAATGATTTATGTATTTGGAACCCATCAATTAGGAAGTCCATGAAGTTGCCTGGCTCAGGAGTTACATTGAGGAGGGATTGTAATAGCTTTTCAGGATATGGTTTTGGATTTGATGAGTTACATGACGATTATAAAGTTGTGTTTATTCTCAATACTTTTTGTGATTTTCCTTCATATGATACTAAGATCAGAATTTACAGCCTTAAGACTGATTCTCGGAGAACAGTGGATAATTTTCAATATGGCTTTATGGAAAATAGTTCAGGTATATTTGTTAAAGGGAAGCTTTATTGGACCTCAGTTGCTAGTGTTCATGAGCTCAATGGCTAAAGTAGATGCAACATCATGTGTTTTGATTTAGCAAATGAGACATTGGGAATGGTGGAGCAACCCAAGAAGGCCAGTGGCGAAGCCAGAAAATTCAATAAGTATGTTCAAATTGCCAGTGGGCTATGCAAGGGTGTTCAAAGTCTATTTTTAATCGATAATAAGTAATATTTTACCTTATACGTAGTATAATATTTTGGCGAAGACCACCTTGGGCCAACATAGCTTCGCCCCTGGAGAAGGCAAATTTAGTTTGATGCCAGGAGTTTTTGGAAGTGATCTTATCGTGATTTGTAACCATGAGGGAAGTCATTATGATGTGTGGGTTATGAATGATAATGGATTTGAAGCATTCTGGACAAAGATGTTCACCATTAACTGTCCCGATGATCCTAGGAATTATGTGTATTATCGACCCTTTGCCATGTCATTTTCACCGCCGATTTGCCGGTCAAATAAGGGTGAAATTTTACTTTTGTATCGGTCAATGTTTATGATATACAATCCAAAGGATGATTCAATCAGACAACCTGAGGTTACTAAATTTGAGAGCTGTTTTGAAGCAGAAATCTATGTTGAAAGCCTTATTAGTCCCTCGTTGGTTGCTGACTGGGGACACGATAACCATGAAGACTAACAGCCATGTCGTCGATAACTGTAAGAGTTCTGTTTTACCCATTTCATTTTAATAATTGAAGTTCTCCTTTTGCATTTCCTTTTAGTCATATATAGATCAAGACAGTGAATATCTTTGAAGCTATATGTTACATTTTCTTGTGTTGGTTGAAGTTCTTCTAAGCATTCCTCTTTTTTATTTTGTCACTATTTGCATGAAACAAAGGTTATTAGGTCGTAGTATATTGTTTTTCAAAGTTCTAGTTAGAGTAAATATATGTTATTTGTTGTCTTAAATAGAGGTTTAGAAGACATGATTTTTCTCTAGGCAGGGCGTCCCAACAGCTTGGTTAGTCTTACATTCAGGTTTTGCGGCACCTATTGTACATTTCATTTGGGGATAATTAATAGAGCTAAAAGAAGAACAATAATAATAATGAAGTCGTGTTAAGTTCTGACATAATATCCGATTTTGGTCTATTTCCTTGTATCATGCTGTTTCTTTTCTCTTTCTGGCAATCTTTTTCTTTCTTTTACTTCTTTGGTGAATTAATGGCCGAATCTTGTTTCACTCTGACAAACATTGTGATGAAAGCACAGGCAATTTGGATGAGAAAATGAGATTTAGAAAGTAAAGCTGCAATAGTCATGAGGGTGGAGTGAACGACCAAATCCGAGGGGAGTCCAGGAGAGTAATGGACTTGGACTGAGCCCTTGTCTGATAGGGTTCTATCAATTTAAATTATAGAATGAGTAAATAATATCATACTGATTTATTACTTTCAAAAAGAAATAAATCTACTTTACTGATTATTTATGCTTCTTTATGAATAGACCTGGACCACGTTTGCAATCGTCTGTAGTTCAATATTCTCAGAATTGTTAGTCGCTATAATGCATTCTACAAAATTCGTCACAATAGGGATCAAATCTATTTAATATCTCAAAACGTAGCCATCCATCTCTTGAAAGCCTTAAAAGGATCGTTTTTGTTTTTGGTAAGGTAAAATTTTATTAATAAGGTACCAAGATGGTACAATAAAGTTACAGAAAAACATCCCAAATTACAACATCAACAAACTATTCTCCCCTCCTAACACCTCTAGAAAGTTCATAAATTGATTCAGATTTCCTAACTGGCTACATTTACACCAAAAATAAAGATTATGAAGACATATATTCTTAATTCTAATAATGTTATTTCTATGTCCTTCAAAGCAGGCCCTGTTTCTTTCCAGCCATAAGGTCCATAGAATGCACAATGGAATGGTTCTCCACATCTGATTCAGCCTTCTAGGTACTCTTTGGGATTGCCAAGTTTCTAATAAGCCCCTCACAGATTGAGGCATCACCCAAGAAATACCACAGATGCTAAAACATAGATCCCAGCATTGCGTAGATACTCTGCAATGCAGAAGTAGATGGTTCACTGATTCTTGCTCTTATTCACATAGGTAACACCTATTGCACAGACTAAAACCTCTTCTCTGCAAATTGTGCTGAGTTAAACAGGCTCCCCAGGCTGCTATCCACCCAAAGCAAGCTACCTTAACTGGAGCTTTGGTTTTCCAAATAATCTTCCAAGGCCAGCTGTTATCTCTGTGATTTGACTGTTCTATCAACCTGTCGTAACAACTTTTCACAGAGAAAGTTCTATCCTTGCCGACAGTCCAAATCAAAGAGTCCACATTGTTATTAACTATCTGCCAACCTGTATCTGAGTAGAAATCAGAGATGGTACTGTTAGGATCGGAAACTCAGGTAGTGCGAAATTTAGACAAACAATGTTATAATGACAATAACAAAGACAATGTAAGTTGATAATAACGACAATTAAAGCAGATAAAGAAGATACCAATTTAACGTGATTCGGTCAGTGTGACCTATGTCCACAAGCGGAGAGGAGCAATTTTACTATACCGATAAGAGTACAAAAGAGAGTACAAAATTAGAGTAAATACTCTAATTAATCCCAAATACCCCAAGAAAATAACCTCACAAGATCACTCCAAAGAAAGGGTTCACACAAGTGCTTCCCAACACTTAACTCTCATACAAAACACTCTTAATAAATGAGGAAAGGAAGAAACAAGAAATAAAGACTCAAGTCTTGCTGGTGTGATTAAAATGAACTAATGTCCTTTCCTTTTATAGGCAAAAGTTTTTTGGCTTCTTAGTTGTAAAGGAAAAGATACAACTTGTGCAAATGATATCCACCACACAATGCAATATTTTTGGGTCCCAAAGAATATTGCCAACAAAGTCTATACTTTGCAAATATGCTTATGCTTGTGTGAGATGGACTCCATTAGCCAAAATATTGGCCATATTACGGGTACCATCCTTGTTAACAGAATAATTTAACAAATTAGGGAATCTAGATTTCAGATATTCATCCCCTATCCATAAATCTGTCCAAAACTTGATTCTTTGCCCATTTCCAACTTCCAGTTTAGTATAATCCAAAAGTTCTTCCCATAGTCCGCTAATGCACTTCCATTAACCACCTCTTGCCTTCATGTGTAAAGAAGGAGGTCTCCAGCCTTTCTTATTACCATAAATTGCATTAATCAAATTCATTCAAACTTTATTATCTTCCAGAATGTATCTCCAAAGCCATTTGAAAAGTAGGCTCTTATTATGCAATTTCAAATTCCTTACTCCCAGACCACCTCCTTTTTTATCATTCAATACCACCTGCCATTTAATCAAATGCAATCTGTTTTTCGTAGCGTTCCCTTCCCATGGAAATTAGTTTCTCAAAGAATTCATCTTTTTTTTTCTACTGCAACAGGCATTGAGTATAAAGACATCAAATATGTTGGCATACCGTCCAACACACTATTAAGTGAGTCTACCCCCAAAGGATAGGTACTGTTTCTTTCAAGGAATTAGCTTGCTTGCACACCTGTCCAGAACCCCTTTCCATATATTAGGATCATTTTTCTTTGCCCCCAAAAGAAGCACTAAGTAAATTGTTGAAAACTTCTCCACTTTACAATCCAAAATGTCAGCCAGTTCATCAATAATATCATCAGCATTTATACTGAATATACTACTTTTTGCCAAATTAGTCCTCAAATCATTGACTGCTTCAAAAGTTAAAAGAACTCCTTTGAGTTTTTTTTTTTTGAAAAGAACTCCTTTGAGTTAAAGCATCTGTTCTTTCTCTGGCTCACAAAACAGTAGAGTATCATCAGCATATAAAATGTGAGAGATTTAAACCCTGTCTTCATCAGTACTTCCAAAGCTCATGCCTTTAATCCATCCTAATTCTTCTGCCTTCATTAACATCTTACTGAAAGCTTCCATTACCAGAGTAAATAAATAAGGGGATAAAGGATCCCCTTGCCTCAATCCTCTTTGAGATCTAAAATAGCCTTGGGGGTTTCCATTTATCAACACAGAGAACCTGACAGTGGAGATACAATAACTGATCCATTCAATCCACTTGTCATCAAAATTCATCTGCTTCATTATGCTTAACAAACAAGACCAATCAACATGATCATATGCCTTTTCTAGGTCAAGTTTGCAAGCAACACCTATCTTCTTCCTTTTCAACAGATATTCGATACTTTCATTAGCCACCGTAGATGCATCTGTTATTTGTCTGCCCTTAATGAAAGCATTCTGACTCTCAGAAACTAGTTTGTCAATAACCAATTTCAGTCTTTCTGCCAACAGCTTTGCTAGAATCTTGTACACACTCCCCAATAGACTAATGGGCCTAAAATCTTTCACCACTATTGCTCCCTTTTTCGTGGGAATCAAAGCAACAAAAGTAGAATTTAGGCTCCTAATAAAGGTCCCCTTTTTATGAAATCTTTCAACAATTCTCCATACATCATCCTTTACTATACTCCAACATTTCTGAAACAACATAAGGTTGAAACCTGGGGCTTTGTCACCTCTAAAAGATTTGATTACATCTTCCACCTCCTCCATTGTAAATGGTCTATGCACAGCCATTCCTTATCTTCACCTCCATTTGTTATTTTCTCAGGATAAAGTGACAATTTTTTCTCTATTTCCGCTCAAATTCTTCTCAATTTCTGGTTTTTGTCGCTTAAAATGATGATTTACTCTATTCCATTTGGAGTTATGTTTCTAATCACTGATTTTCATCGTCAAACTGTTTGGTGTATGTTCTTCAACTCTTTGTTGGTTTTGTTTACCCTAAAAAATGGATAACAATTAAATTTATATGTGATTTTAAAGATTCGTGGATTAATTCAATTCAAATGATAAATTGCGTTAAATTAAACAAATAAAGGACGTAATAGATTGTCAAACCACTTAAGGAGGATGATTCCGAACTCAATGACAGCTTTAATGAGATGTCTGCCCTCGATCCCGGACTCACAATAACGAAGAACTGATGAACAAGAATAAGAATTTTGAATAACAGAGAAAATAAGAGTATATTGCCTTGATATGCGTGTTACAGTGTTGTTGATGAATAATCAGACCCCCTTTATATAGTAGAGGAGTTTTACCCTAAGTACTCTATTTAACCAATCACCAGTTCTCTACCGATATGTGCCAAGATCCACGCCGTGATATCCGACTGGTCACGGACATCACAACCTTTTGTTGGTAGTGCTTGGTTACCTGGTAATGCTCTTCGAGGCCTTTGGGATTCGAACTGAACTCGGGGTCATGGCCCTCATACTTTCGAGGCCAGGCGTTTTGCCCGGACCCCGGCTTGAGGGGCTCCTTGGCTCGATTCTGGTTCCTTGCCGTTACGTCTCTCGCTCCGTTTGCTTCATCTGAAGCCGAGGCGTCTCATGAGCTCGATTTCACTTGTATACAGATAGTCCCCTCATTTTTCGGAGTAAGTTTACGGAAACAACGAGAAACGACACGAGCACCTCGATTCCTTCTCCAACACACCGTAACAGAAACGATAAAAGATTCGAAATGTCCCGTCAATTGTGTCATAATGACTTCAAACGTGTGTCAGCCGTCGGCAGGCTGTCCCTAGATACAAAACGACGTGAAGCCTCTATAAATACTCCCCTCCTTCGTTCATTTTTTACTTTTGACCAAGCTTATACCCTCGTACCGAAGTCGAGAAGACCGCTCCCGATGTGGTTGACCTCGAGAGATCTGCTCCAGGCGCGACTACCGATGAACCGGCACCCGAGCCTCCCTTGAAAATGTTCGTCACCGGGGGGTGTTCGGTCGTGGTCGACTTTAAGGTCAAAAAACCCTCATCGGTGCAAGACCGATGCAAGGCGGTATCTAGGTACATTTGCTCCATCACCGAGGTCGTCCTCCCTACGGTTCGTAAGGACTGCGGCTGGGCGGATAAGGACATAGTAATCTACGGGCCCGATGACGACATTACTACCCATGTGGAGGGGTATCTGGGTGTTTACACTTACCTATTCACACTGGGCCCAGTGGACCCGGTTATTCTGGACTTCTGTTGGAGTATGAAGTGTGCCTCGGTCAGATCCACCCATCGCTGTGGAGGATCATAATCCTCCTCCAATTCTTTGTGAACAAAATCGACTCCTGCATGTTCACCATCGATCATCTACTCCGCCTGTACAGTCCCCGAATCTTCCGGGGGGACTAATAAAGCTCGTACGACGGGCTAGCCAAAGCCCCATTTTCAAGCATCGACGAGGGCCGGTATCGGGGTTGGCAGGGACGCTTTGTCCGGGTGAGGACCACAGACTTGATACCTGTCGAGTTCAGGCCATTCCCCGAGAAGTGGAATGTATCACGTAAGCATGACTGTTTTTTAAATGTTGATTTTATGTTTTATCTCCCTTTTTCTCATCGGTATTTGCTGTGGTGCAGCCCTTGCTCGAGTCCCAAACACCATTCCTCGGCTCAAGGAGTGGATCGAGGGCATTTGCTCGCAGATGCTTTATTCTAAGCTCTCGTGGCGCGAATTCCCGAAGGGCCGTTGGGAGGCCCGTTCCCACGGTAAGATTTCTTTCCCGAATAAGTAACACTAGGCTCCCTTTTCTCAACACCATGTTCTCATTCCCTCTATTTTCTTTTTGCAGGTTTGCCTAATAACATTGAGCTTAGGCCTTTGGTAGGGGGCAAAGACCTGTCCGTCTATCCTTCCGCTTCGGGGTAACCCGGGGCCGCAACAGGAGAGAAGAAGAGAAAGAGGGCTCCGAGTTCCCCGAGTTTAGAGAAAAGAGGCCAAGGAGAAGGTTGGCCCGTAAGCCAAAGGAGAGTTCTAGCTCCCGAGCGCCTGACTCGGACTCACTTTTTCGGCTTAGGGACGAGCCTGAGGAAGGTGACGTTTTTGTGGCCTGCGAGCCGTCCTTCCCCAAAGAGCAGGTGGCAGCCGAGGGGGAAACAATAGAGGCTGATCCCCCTCAGGTTCAGGAGGCCGATGTAGATATGAGGGCTGAGACTTCTCGAGATGCCGGCTCCGCTTTGCCCGGTGTCATAGAAATTTTGGGATCGCCTTCGTTCACCAAGTCTATGCTCGATGAAACCCAAGCGGCGAAAGGGCGATCCAACGAAGGGGAACACAGTGTGGACAATCCCCTCTGTTCCTTTTTCAAAGGTATGGACTCAACCGCCCTGGAAGACTTCTCCGGGTTGGGTGATTTGGAGTTGCCGAGGAAAGATTCATCTTCGGAGGTCGGTGGGCTGAACTCGAGCCCAAAATTAATCAACCGGTTCCTCGCTCCAAGCATAGATCCCGGTCGTAAGCGGTAAATAATCATCACCGTCCCGAAGGATGCCCGCGTTCTTTTCGCCCCCGTTGGAGTTAGATAGCTACCTCCGGTGCCTGGTAACTGAATAAGACCAGGCGAAAATGAACGAGGTGGACACGCCGTGCTTGTTTAATGAAGCACAGCAGGCGCTGAATCGGGTAAGGCGTCATTACACTATTTCATCTTCGGATTTAGGATTTTTGTTATCTCTCATGCCTTTTTTTCCTTATGTTTTTGCAGGCCTCAGTACTTCATCATGAAAGTTTTCTCCAATACCGGACCGAGATTAACCAACTCGAGGCTGAGGTCAAGGAGCTTGCTGAGAAGAGGGACATGTATAAGCTTCTCAGCGAGCAACGTGAAGGAGAAGTCAAGAGTTTCCAGGCTGAGTTGGATGTGGCTCAGAAGGAGCATGCCGACCTGGTGGAACAGGTAAAGATTTTTGAAGTTAGTGATGACGAGTTAGACATGGCGACTAAGACCAAACCTCACAGGTCCAGTAGAAGATTGACAGGATCGACCAACTCCGAGCCGAGATGAACGAGGTCAAGGCCATGGCGGAAGGGTAGAAAGGAAAAATGGATCGATTGGCTTCGAAGAAGGAGACTGCCCGGGAGCAGCTGGCATCGGTGGAGGTCCAACTCCGAGTGGCGAAAGAGAAGGCCGAAGCACATGCTCAACAAATCGAAGACCTCCAGTCTCAACTAGGTTTGGCCATAGCTGAACGGGATGCTCTTGGCAAATAGCTCGAAACAATGAAGTCTGCATCGGAAATAACCAGGGCTGATGCTGCAGAGATGGTGGCCCAGTATAGGGCTGATGTTGAGGTAGCTCAGGACCGCCTGAAAGTTACTGTTGAGTATGTGAAGTGACTGTCCCGAAGGGAGTCTCTTGAGGAGGTTCATGCCCAGTGTTTCGACTCGTCGGCCGAGATCGGAGATGAAAAAAGGCTCGAGGCCGAGTCAAGAAGCTAGCTGACCCCGAGAGAGAGGAAGACTCTGAGGTTTCCGGTGAATCCGAGGATGGAGAAGACCCCGACGGCTCCGGTGACGAGGTGGGTTCTGGTGAAGATCATGCTTAGGCGCCTTAGGGATTTTTCTTTGTTTTTGCATTTTGTTCATTTTGTTGAGGTTGTTATCGTTGTCCTTTTTAAAAGACTTTTATTACAATGTGTATAAGGCTTTTTTCCCTTTGGCAATTTTTGAGTTCGTTTCTTTTGGCTTCCCCTTTATGATTTGCAAAGATTCCAAATGCCTTAGCACAGAATAAAACGTAGAAATATGGTCTTGTTCGGAGGTTCGAACAATGCTCGTTCTCGATATAAATTTTGTTTGAAACTTGTGGGGGGATCGGTATGACCGGAAACTTTCCCCGAAGTGCTTGTTTAGATGTTTTTAGATTATAGTTTTGCCGAGGGTAGCCTTTGAACCGATTTCGAATTGTTGAAGGCCTTTATATTTTGATTACGGGCTTCGGACGTCTCTGAGCCATTTCTAGGGTGGCCGTAGCCTTTTAAGTTTGGGTACTGCCTAATAGGCTTTGTACCTTCAAGCTTCGATACCCGAGTCGTCTGAACCTGTCTTGGACGACAATCCCCGAGTGGGGGTGGCCGTAGCCTTTCAAGTTTAGGCACTACCTAATAGGCTTATGTGCCTCTGGGCTTCGATAACCCGAGCCGTCCGAGTTTGCCTTGGACGACAGTCCCCGAGTGGGAGTGATCTCTTGGATCCAGATAGAGGCAGCCCTTGGGCTCGATATCCTTAAGGAACAAAATGTAATAGTCTTAAGGGGCAAAATATGTATCTGCAAGGTCGAAACTTTCTTTCATTCCTGTATGCAATATACAAGATTGTAAGTGTGTACAAGCTTCGTGTTATGGCTTAGGTCGTTTACGCGGACACGGTTCACTTGACCGTTTGGCCCTTACAATAAATCTTATCCACCGAGCTCAGATTGTTCAAGCACAAAGTTTCCTTCCTTCCTAAAATCATTACCCGAGGGTGATGGCCCCCAGTATTCGAGGTCGATCATCGAGAGGGCTCATATACTATTGATGCGACCATCGATTCTGGTTCATAACTAGTCTTGGATTCTAAGTTAGCACGATCCATTGTTGCCTCGTTATAAACCTTGCCGGAAAACCCATTTGGGACAAAACCGGTTCAAGGGAAAAAGAGGGCAACGCGTGCTTTCAGGATGAACAACTGCACCATTCTTTGGCTGTTGCCTGCAAGTGTTAGTCCAATTCGCAATATATGTAAAGAAAAGAAAGAGTGGTGTCGTAGCAGTAGTATCGTTTTAAGTGGGTCACATTCCAATTGTTTGTAAGTTGCTCACCGTTCCCTGCTTCGAGTTTGTATGAACCTTTACCGGTAATCTGGACAATTCGATATGAACCTTCCCAGTTCGGTCCCAGCTTTCCTTCGTTCGGGTTTCAGGTATTCAGTGTCACCTTTCTTAACACCAAGTCCCGATATTGAAGTGTCGTAGGTTGGCTCTCCGGTTGTAATACCTTTCGATTCGTTATTTTTGGGTGGCCAGCCAGATGAGGGCAGCCTCGCGCCTCTCGTCCAATAGTTCCAGGCTCGTGCTCATGGCCTCACCGTTTGACTCTTCAGTTGCATATCGAAACCTGAAACTTAGTTATCCTACCTCGACCGGTATTAGCGCTTCGACGCCGTAGACCAACGAGAATGGGGTGGCCCCGATACTAGATTTTGAGGTCGTACGGTACGCCTACAGGACTTCGGGCAAATTTTCCTTCCCTTTTCCTTTGGCGTTGGTCAGTCTCTTCTTAAGGGTTTAGATTATGGTCTTTTTTGTAGACTTTGCATGCCCGTTCTCACTAGGGTGGTAGGGTGTTGATAGGATCCTCTTGATCTTATGGTCCTCGACAAAATTTTCTCACCTTACTGCCGATGAACTGCTCCCCGTTGTCACATACGTTCTCGGTCGGCATTCCGAACCGACATATTATGTGGTCTCAAATAAAATCAATAACTTCTTTCTCCCTAACTTTCTCAAATGCTTGAGTTTTAATACATTTAGAAAAATAAAAATTGAGCCTTACCGGGTGCCTATGGCAGGGGACCGACGATGTCCATTCCCCATTTCATGAATAGCCAAGGCGACAAGACCGAATGCAGCATCTCCCCGGGCTGGTGGATCATCGGCGCGTGCCTCTGACAGCCGTCGCATCTCCATACGAACTCCTTAGCATCTTTCTCCATATCGACCCAGTAATAGCCGGCTCTGATTATTTTACGAACCAACGATTCGGCCCCTGAGTGGTTTCTGCAGGTGCCTTCGTTAACTTCCCTCAAAATGTATTCGGTGTCTCCTGGCCCCAGACATACGGCGAATGGTTCATTAAATATTCTTCTGAATAGGGCGTTATCTTTGGACAGGCTGAACCTGGCCGCCTTCGTACGCAGAGCTCTCTATTCTTTAGGATCCGAGGGTAGCTTCCCGGTCTTCAAGTAATCTATATACTTGTTTTTCCAGTCCCAGGTTAAGCTTGTCGAGTTTATCTCGACGTAGCCTTCTTCCACTATCGATTTCATGAGTTGTACGACCGTTCCCGTGTTGAACTCATCGTTATCAATGGACGACCCCAAGTTAGCTAGAGCGCCGGCTTCGCTGTTTTGATCCCGGGGTACGTGCTATAGGGTCCACTCCTTGAATCGATGTAGCGTTACCTATAGTGTATCCAGGTATCTCCGCATTCATTCCTCTTTCACTTAGAACGTCCCATTGACTTGATTCACCATAAGGATGGAATCACATTTAGCTTCGATCACTTCGGCCCCCAGCCTTTAGCCAATTCGAGACCTGCAATCCTGGCCTCATACTCGGCCTCATTGTTAGTCAATATCACAGTTCTAATGGATTGTCTAACTACGTTACCCGTGGGTAGATTTAACACGATGCCAAGCCCGGACCCTTTTGTGTTCGAGGCACCATCCGTAAAGAGGGTCCAGATCCCCGAGGAAGTCCCCGAGTTCAACAACAATTCCCTTTCGACTTCGTGTATTAAGGTCGGAGTGAAGTAGGCCACAAAGTCTGCCAAAATTTAGGATTTGATGGAGGTTCGGGGTCGATATTCGATATCGTACCCGCTAATTTCCACGACCCATTTGGCCAATCATCCCGAAAGCTCGGGTTTATGTATTATGTTTAACGGGTAAGTAGTTACGACACATGTGGGTTGGCATTGAAAATACGACTTTAAATTCTGGGAGGCGCTTAACAAAGCAAGCGCCAATGTCTCCAGCTGAGGATACCTAGTCTCGGCCTTGCCCAAAGTCCTGCTAACATAATAGATAGGAAATTGCGTACCTTACTCTTCCCGGACTAGGGCCCCACTTACCGCTATCTCGGATACCGCTAAGTATAGGTACATCTGCTCGTCTGCCTTAGGAGTATGAAGCAAAGGTGGGCTCGAAAGGTACCGCTTGAGTTCTTCCAAAGCTTGTTAGCACTTCGGCGTCCACGAGAAGTTATTCTTCTTCTTTAACAACGAGAAGAAACGATGGCTCTTATCGGAGTATCTTGAAGTGAACCGGCCCAAGGCGGCTATGTGCCCGGTTAGCCTTTGAACGGCCTTGACGTTGTCCACGACGGTTATATCTTCTATGGCCTTGATCTTGTCGGGAGTGATCTCGATTCCCCGGTTGGACACCATAAATCCGAGGAACTATCCGGATCCGATCCCGAATGCGCATTTCTCCGGGTTCAACTTCATATTGTATTTCTTTAGTATGTTGAAGGTTTCCTGCAAATATTCCAAATGGTCCTCTGCTCGCAGGGACTTTACTAACATGTCGTCAATGTAAGCCTCTATTGATTTTCCTATTTGTTCTTTGAACATTCGATTTACTAGGAGTTGGTAAGTGGCACCGGCATTCTTTAATCCGAATGACATTACAGTATAACAGTAGGTGCCGTATTTAGTGATGAACAAAGTTTTTTCCTGATCGCCCGGATCCATACAGATTTTGTTGTACCCGGAATAGGCATCGAGAAAGCTGAGGATCTCACGGCCGGCCTTCGCATCGATCATGCGATCGATGTTGGGCAGAGGAAAAGAGTCCTTGGGGCATGCCTTGTTCAAGTGTTTGTAGTCTACACACATTCTTAATTTATTTTCCTTTTTAGGGACCACTACTACGTTTGCTAACCAATTCGGGTACTTAACTTCCTGAATGGAGCATATTTTAAGGAGTTTAGATACCTCGTTTTTGATGAATTCATGCTTGACTTCGGACTAAGGTCTCATCTTCTGTTTAACCGGGTGAAATTTCGGATCCAAGTTTAGCTTATGAGTAGTAATTTCTGGCGGGAACCCTGTCATGTCAAGATGGGACCAAGCGAAACAATCTACGTTAGCTCTAAGGAATTCAATGTGTTTTTTCCTGAGCTCGGGACTTAATCTCCTGTCCAGATATACCTTCCGATAGGGCAGGTGCTCGATCACTATGACTTGCTCCAGCTCCTCGACCGTTGATTTGGTGGCATCGGAATCGTCAGGGCCTATGAAAGACCTGGGAACCCCATAGCCGTCATCCTCGCTCGTCCTCTGCTTTCTTGGTTTGGTCGGGGCCTGTGTCGGCGATTGCTATTTGGTTTCTTCCTTGGTGACCGAACTCGGGTTCTTTGATGTCGAGAGTGCGGATATCGGGACCACCTCATCGATCGCGAATATCTCTTTTGCAGCCGATTGCTCTCCGTAAACTGTTTTAACTCCTCCTGGTGTGGGGAATTTCAACACCTGGTGTAATGTCGAGGGTACTGCCGTTATGTTGTGAATCCATATCCTCCCGAATAGAGCAATGTACCTCATATATTCTTCGATCACGTAGAACTTTGTTTCCTGAACGGTTTTGACGGTATTCACTGGTAGGGTTATCTCCCCTTTAGTGGTCTCACATGCCATGTTGAATCCGTTTAGAACTCGGACTGTAGGCACAATTTGGTCTTGTAGACCTAGCTGTTCTACGATCCTCGATTTGATGATATTGGCCGAGCTGCTTGGATCAATTAACACACGCTTAACTCGAGATTTATTTATGAGTACAGATATTACCAGTGCGTCAGTGTGTGGTTGCACAATGCCTTCAGCGTCCTCGCCGTTGAAAGATACGGTTCCTTCTGGCACATAATCTCGAGTCCGTTTTTCCCTTGTGATGGACACTGTGGTGCGCTTTAACATTGGCCCCTAGGGAACGTCAACCCCACAAATGATCATGTTTATGATGTGCTAAGGTTCCTCTTGCTCGATCTGCTTGTTGGAGTCCCTATTCCTGGAGTGATTTTTGGCTCGATCACTCAGAAACTCTTGGAGGTGTCCGTTGTTGAATAGCCGGGCTACTTCCTCTCTTAGTTATCGGCAGTCTTCGGTTTTGTGGCTGTGAGTGCCATGATATTTAAATATTAGGTTAGGGGTTCCTTTAGGCAGGATCAGATTGCAATGGTCGAGGCTACTTAGTATCTTTGATGCGTCTGATGGCTGATATGATGGCGACAACGTCGAGGTTGAAGTTATACTTGATAACCTTGGTGCTTCCTTAGACCCGATGGGTCTGCCAAAACCGCTTTTGCTCATGAGACCCCGATTATTCTGACCTCAGTCGCTCCTTCTTTCACTTCTTACAGTGTTGCGTCCGGACCCATTACCTCTTCGATCTCCATTGTACGGTTGATACCAGTCTCTATTCGATCTTAGTTCATGATCAATGTCTCTCTTGGATCTGTCACCAACTCTGACGGGATAAACAGACCCAGAAGGGGCCCCGAGATGATCGTCTTCGACCTTGATTATTGATTGGTACCGGTAATGGATGTCGGTCCAGGTTACTGCCGGGTATTCTATCAGATTTTGCTTCAACTGCTGTGAAGCCAATGAGCTTCGGGGATTGAGTCCTTGGGTAAAGGCCTGAACGGCCCAATCATCTGCGTCTGGAGGCAGGTCCATCCGTTCTATTTGAAACCTCGATACGAATTCCCTGAGCACCTTGTTATCTCTTTGCTTTACCTTGAAAAGGTCTGATTTCCTGGTCTCGACCTTGATGGCTCCGACGTGCGCTTTTACAAAGGCGTCTGCGAGCATAGCAAACGAGTCAATGGAATTAGGAGGTAAGTTGTGATACCATATCATAATTCCTTTCGACAAGGTGTCTCCGAAACGAATTCGATTTCATAATCTTCTAAGTCATTCCCTTTGATGGCGCACGTATAAGAAGAGGTCACATGTTCGTTGGGATCGGTTGTCCCATTATACTTCGAAATTTTGGGCATACAGAACTTCTTTGGGATCGGCTTCGGAGCTGCGCTTGGAGGGAAAGGTTTTTGGAAAAACTTTTTGGAATCCAGGCCCTTTAGTATCGGTGGTGCTCCCGGGATTTGATCGACCCTGGAGTTGTAGGTCTCCACTTTTTTATCGTTGGCTTCGATTTTATTTTCTCCCGATCCCACCCGCTTTGTCAGTTCCTCGAGCATCTTTATTATCTCGGGGTTGGTCCCGGGTTTTGCTTCACTCGGCCTTTCCGTGGCCGGTTTATTTATGCGGGTGCTTTTCCGGGACGATTCAGGCTCAACTCTGCTGGGGGCTCGGCTTTGGTTCTGCAACTGAGCTATCGCTGCCTATGAAACCTGTAACATTTCGAAGATCACGCGCAAGTTGATCCAGTCACCTTAGCTGTCGTGTGTACTCCGGGCTATCGACTGGGCTCCCCCGTGAATGTTGTTTTTGGGGTCAGTAGACAGTTTTGCTTTGATAGCTACGTGTGAGTTAGCATCTATCGGATCAGCGATCGGGACTCCGTTGGGGTCAGTAGGGGGCACCTCGTTACTGGGTACCATGTTGTTTTCTCCATGGTAGCCGGACTCATCATCCACGTTCAAATGGGCAGGTTGAGAGTTCTACATTTTTAATCTGACCTGAAATTAAAGCTCAAAGAACAAATGTAAAATAGAGTGTGTTATGGAAATTTGTATCATATTGCCACTATTATCCTTAGCTATATGGTGGGAGCCAAACTGTTTACCTTAAAAAATGGATAACAATTAAATTTGTATGTGGTTTTAAGGATACGTGGATTAATTTAATACAAATGATAAATTGCGTTAGATTAAACAGATAAAGGACGTAATAGATTGTCAAACCACTTAAGTATGGTGATTCCGAACTCAATGACAGCCTTAATGAGATGTTTGCCCTCGATCCCGGACTCATAATAACGAAGCACTGATGAACAAGAATGAGAACTTTGAATAACAGAGAAAATAAGAGTATATTGCCTTGATATGCGTGTTACAGTGCCGTTGATGAATAATCAGACCCCCCTTTATATAGTAGGAGAGTTTTACCCTAAGTACAATTCTATAAAAGGTAAAAAATATTCTGTTTAACCAATCACCGGTTCTCTGCCTATACGTTCCGAGATCCACGCCATGATATCCGGCTGGTCACGGACATCACGGCTTTTTGTTGGTCGTGCTCGGTTACCTGGTAGTGCTCTCTGAGGCCTTTGGGATTCGAACCAAACTCGGGGTCATGGCCCTGATACTCCCAAGGCTGGGCGTTTTGCCCAGACCCCGGCTCGAGGGGCTCCTTGTCTCGATTCTGGTTCCTTGCCGTTACGTCTCTTGCTCTGTTTGCTTCATCGAAAGCCGAGGCGTCTCATGGGCTCGGTTTCACTCGTATACAGGTTTATTTTTCTTTTTTGGCAGAATAGCCCGACTGACACTTTTACTTATTCGACTTTGACATCCCGATCCCCCTATTCCACATAGTTTCAGCCAGGCACTTGAACTTGTATTAAACATTAGTTTTAAACCCCTCTGGCCATTGACCAAGCTTATGTGGCCTCTGTTTTGCTGAGTCAAACAAAATAAGTGATTGCACGTTCTTACAAGGGAGTAACTATAAAAAATTTGATTAGAAAATAATAAAAGAGAAAAATAAAAAAAGAAAAAACAACGCTAGCCATTATCTCGCCCCTCTCTATCCCATCCGCTTCTTCTTACCCCCAAATCCCTAGAAAACGCCATTGAAATTGGCACGACTCTACGCCCTCTAATATTAAATTTTGTTTCTCAAGCTGAGTTTTCTCAAACACCATTACATTATTTCTCCTCCAATTTTAGCAATCGACTGGAGCTATGATAAAACATTAGTAGTATAACACATGACAAGACCAAACTGATAGAGCTTAGCAGAGCAGCTAGTCAAGGAACAAAGTTATTTAATTTTTATTTTTCTCAAAATAACGGAAGAAGACGCCGGAGAATTAAGGGACGATGAAGCTTGAAAATAGCGCCTCAAGCCAAAAATTGGGTCGTCATCGATTGCTGACGACGACGAACCTTGATTTTGTTAGTTTTATAAATTTTTCTGGTTATTGCTGGAGGGGTCATTAAGGATTTTGAGGTGGGAAATACTTAGTGAAATATTTCTCTTTCTTTTTCAAAATTTTTGGTGCTGCTTCTTTGGTGTTTGGCTTGAAAGAAAATTTAAGGATATATTTTCTTAAATGCAGTCAATGTCTGGGTTTTTAAAGGATGACATGAATGTGAAGAGAAGAGGAGAGATAATGGTGGATTTGGAGTGGTTACCGGCGATGGTGGCAGCAGAAACGCCATGGCTGGTTGAATGGATTGTAGTAATGGAGAAATATTAGGACAAAAAAAAAATGAAATAGGTTTGATTGAGTGTTTTCAGATGGAAAAGGAAGGGTGGCGGTGTGTGGTAGTGGCGGTGGCGGGTGGAAGAGGCAGAGATAGAATGGTGGAGAGAGAGCAGGAAGGTTTGGTTTTTTTTTTGGAGAAGAAAGGGATGGGTTTGATATTTTTATTAAAATGTACTACCTCCGTTCTAGTTTACGTGAACCTATTTCCTTTTTGGCCCGTTCCAAAAAGAATGACCATTTCTAAATTCGAAAACAATTTTGCTTAAACTTACAATTATACCCTTAATGAGAAGCTTTTATACCACACAAATACTCTAGGCTCCTTTTTAAATTGTTTAGGACCATAAATTCCAAAATTCTTCATTTTTTCTTAAACTTCGTGCCTAGTCAAATAGGTTCACATAAATTGAAACGGAGGGAGTATTTTTTATAAAAATAAATAATGATGTGACATTAATTTATCTGAGCTGGATATGATGTGTCCTTTATATCAGCGCGAGTGAACAACACACAATAACGGAGGTGTTTAAAATAATTTTTTTATACAAGTTCAAGTGCCTGGTTGAAACTATGTCAAAGTCGAATAAGTAGAGGTGTTCATCAGGCTATTCTGCCTTCTTTTTTTGTTCTTCACTAGTTGTAACAGGTTCTTGTCAATATATACCATTAGCAAAAATAGGGGCAGACACTTTATTCTAACACGAAGTATTAGGAATGGAGGTAACAGATAATTCCCCAAACTCTTCTCTTGCAGATTCTAATGAATATTTCAAGTTTTTCAGTGAGGGGAAAAATAAAATGAAATTGTGTTTGATTGTTTTCTCTCCCAGTGAATTCATAATCGAGCATAGTCTCTAAATAAGCAGTGATTGATATTTAACTTTTGTAAAAATGACTCTTCATCATTTCTAATGTCACGTGGAGGCAAAAGTCCTGGGTGATTTCTTCCTATGTGTCAAAGTGTTGGTGGACAGGGTTACCCTATACCGGTGGAAGGTAATGGTACCTAGTGAAATTAGTCGAGGTGCGCGCTAGCTGGCCCGAACACTACCATTATACAAAAAATGTCACGTAATGGCTGTATGTAGTTTACAGTTTATGATCATTTTGCTGCTAGATGAGATGGGAAGCATACTTGAGCTCTAAGAAAGCCCTGTCTTACAAAATGTAATTTCACCGAGATATAATTTTTGAACCTTAACTGAAAATGTTACACGGAAGTTCTTTAGTTTAGAGCCTAAGCCCTATCATATTAACCTGACTATTGCATATAAAGCTAGTTCTGCCATCATTTATGAAAAACTACATGAATCCTCTGCCCCCCTGATATGTTGCTCAGTTTCTGTATACTTTCTGTCGACTGTTAATTCTCTAAAAGTTGCAGTAGTCGTGCAGTTTTATCTAAAGAATTGATTATAAATTGTTAAAAGTATTGGTGAGAACAAATAGTTATCAGGAACTCTGATTGTTTTCTAATTTTGTTGATGCCTTGGTTTCGTATTGCCGGTCCATGCCCTGGTTGGTCGGTTGGTCGGCGAGCTGTTGTTGTACTTTGAGTTGGTTAATTGTTGGTTGAGGCTTTTTGGTGGAATTATTTGTTTGATGTTTTTGTTTTTGTTTTTGTTTTGTATTCATAATTTCTGGTTTTCGTAGTCTTTCGTTCACTTATGCTGCTCCTCTCTGAATCTTTGTTCTTCTGTTCAAGTAGGAATTAGACCATTTCAGTTTTGGAACATGGAAGCTTTACTTAAAGTAAGTACTCATTTTCGCCTAGTTTTCCCTGTTTGACTATCTTCTCTCATTAATAGTAACCACCTCTCCTTCTTTCTTTAATGTGGGGAAAATGTTCCTTAATGTGCTTGGAGCAAATGACTATTCATTTGATGAACATGCCATTAAACTTCAATTTATTTTGTTGATTTGAGAGTATTTTAGTATGTATCATTTGGGGAATTTATGCTTTTTGTTGGTTGTGGATTTGCGGGTTGTATGTAGCTAGGCTATTATTTGTTGGTTATGGTTCTTTAGAATATATATGCATGCTTGGTTAAATTTCATAAGGATGAGGTGTACTCCATGTTTATGGATTTACATTTAAACGGTCAAAAGAATAACTGCGACTCATAATATCTATATCTTTGCTCCATAGATAAAACTCCAATAGTAACTCTGTCTAGCAAAAATAGCGATGGTATCGTTGCCAACAAGTCAATGTTGGCATTGTTAATTTTCTGTGGATCTACATGAAACTGCAGGTTTCTTTTGCAAATCCCACTTGTGACTGCTTTGTGTCATACAACAACAACAACAACAACCCAGTATAATCCCACTAGTGGGGTCTGGGGAGGGTAGTGTGTACGCAGACCTTACCCCTACCCTGGGGTAGAGAGGCTGTTTCCAATAGACCCTCGGCATCCTTCCCTCCAAGAACTCCCCACCTTGCTCTTGGGGTGACTCGAACTCACAACCT
>AWOL01S0006690.1:0-25017 GCA_000715115.1 Nicotiana otophora | reverse complement strand
GAATTGTATTTTATCCTGAAAACATGGGAGTTAGCTACATGACTACCCTAAAATCGGAAGACGAAACAGTACTGTACTTGTTTCCTTCTCAACTTAAATATAAAATTGTTAGATTTTAGTTTTAATTATGAAAAATAATATAATTGTATTTGACATAGGGACTCAAGAAAATCAATCACAATCAAAGTAAAAAGGAAAGTATAAATCAAAGATTGACTGAAGCAATCAAGGAATCAGCGAAGCAATAAAGGTCCGGAAATAGATAATCAATCAAAGCTGAAGGAAAATATCAATCAGAGGATGATTGAAGAAATCAAGGAGAGAAATCAAACTTGAAGGAAGGTATCAATCAGAAGATGATTGAAGCTATCAACAATAAAAAGGAAAGAAGTACTAAAGGTTCGGCAAAGGCACAACCAACACTGGAAATGCGGCAGATATCAAGGCTTAAAGATGGAAAGCTATCAAAGTCCACTCATCAAGGAAGTATAACAGGAATCAACCTTATTCTTGGAAAGAATCAATCTGTGATTCCTTTCAAGGATCAAATCTCTTGGGTTCACAAATCTTTCCATACTCTAAGGACTCCTAGAAAGTATATATACGATCCTTTCATACTTGAAGAGATATACTTTGATCAAACTATTTACTCTCTGTTTGTTCTACTTCAAATAAACATTGTAGTTATACTATATTTGATGTCTAACAAGTTAGAGAAGAAAGAGAGAAAATCACTGGTGAGGCATTGTATCAAGAAAAGACGAGAGACATAGAAACTGAGCAGTTGGTGTAAAACTATACCATTCACTTTGTACTCAACAAACTCAATCACTGAAAGAGAATACCCTTGCAACCCAAGGGGACTGGACTAGGATTCACATTGAATCCGAACCAGTATAAAAACTCTGGTGTCTTTCATTCCTATACTTTACTTCTGCATTTTAATTCTGTACTTCTTACTATCTCGCTCTTATTTCTAGTCGACTAATTGGTAAACTAGTAAAATTATAATAACTAATTTTAAAATAAGCAATTTTACCCCCCTCCCTCCCTCTTATACTTTCAATTAGTATCAGAGCTAGTCTCACTATTCTTTGCTTAACAGCTTGTGAGAAAAGATCATGGCAAACCAAGGAATTATTGGAGCACTCTTTCAAGAAGGAACATCACAAGTCAGGCGGCCTTATTTCAATGGACAACATTTTTCTCACTGGAAAGTGCGTATGGAAATATATGCAAAGCCATATGATGTCAAAGTTTGGCGAGTAATCAAGAAAGGGATCTATCCATTGCATGTAGCAGCACAACCTCTTGCTGATCCAGAATATATAGACGAATATACAGATGAGTAGGTGGCAGTTGTTCAAGTCAATGCTAAGGCCAGAAATCTACTCTATAATGCTATAAGTGGAGAAGAATATGAAAAAAATATTCAGTTGTGATACATCCAAAGAAATGTGGCATAAACTAGAAGTCACTTATGAAGGAACTAGCAAAGTGAAAGAACCATCAATGTGGTTATTAAGTTCGGAAAATTCTGAGAAGTCTCCCTACGACTTGGCAGACAAAAATAGTTGCACTTGAATCACAAGATCTAAATAAATTATTGTATGATAAACTTCGAGGGGATCGCATAGAATTTAAAAATACTCATCTCAAGAAAACAACCCAGGAAGAAAAGAAGAAAAACAGTCGTATTCAAGGCTACAATTGATAGGACAGAAAATGACATTGAGGATGATCCTGAAGCTCTCCAAGAAGAAATTGCCATGGTATCAAGGAACATGGATGGTCTAATGAGAAGATACAGAAACACAAAAAGAGGAAGAATATCATCAAGGTGAACTAGGAAATACAATGAGCAGGACAAGAATGCTGAAAAAGTTATCAATGTGGAAGATACAGACATGTACAAGCTGAATGCCCAGATCTAAAAAGAAAAGTTGCCAAAGGATTTAACAAGAGTAAATCCTTTGGAAGCTGGAGTGATGAAGAAGTTTCATAACTAGAAGAAATAACAAATTAGTGCTTCATGACAATTCTTAAAAATGATATAAACAAACTTTCAGGCTGCTGGACAGATGAAGACGTTTCAGATGATGAATGCAAGGATGAAAATGAAAACTGTTTTATGGCATGAGGTGAAACAAGCGAGGTAAAATCCTATGACTGTGAAAGATACAATGAATTGCATGATATTCTTGACTTTGCTTTAAAAGAGTCTCAAAAGTTGATGAATAAACTAAAGAGACTAAATAGGGAAAATAAAGACTAGAAACTCAAGCTTAAAGTATGTGAAATTGAAAAAGAAGTACTTCAAGAAGAATTTCAGGAATTGCAAATGCAACTCAATGGCATGCGCAAATCCACCAGTCATAGTTCTGTTAAGTCCAACCAGGCGACTTACAAGTCAACCGAAAAGGGACCAACCAAAACAGAGTCCACAAGCACTAGTGGAAGATCCAAAAATGGATCAGCTTCTGTATGTCACTTTTGTAATAAAAGTGGGCATAAATATTTCTTTTGTCGTTTTCAAATATCAAATGTTCCAGGGTGGATTTGAAAACTCAAAGGCAACCCTAATCTTAGTAATACTAACCAACAAGGACACAAGAAAGCTTGGGTACCTAAGAGAAAGTAATTATTACATTTGCAGGAACACCACAGAAAGAGTCACAAAGGAAACTGGTACCTATATAGTGCGGGTTCCGGCCATATGACAGGTGACAAAAACATGTTCAAAGAGGTCACTAAAATAAATTTTGGAAGTATTAAATTTGGAGATGACTCAAAGGGGAAGATAGTTGGCACTGGCACTGTCTCATTCAATAACAACTGTGATATCACTGAAGTATATCTCGTAGATGGACTCAACTACAATCTGCTAAGTATAAGCCAATTGTGCGATTCTGGATATGAGGTAAAATTCAAGAAAACAAGTTGTGTTATTGAAGATGAGTCAGGTAATATAATCCTTCGAGGAAAAAGGTATACAAATATCTACATTCTTGATGCCTTCGAAAATATAGACGGTCATATCTGCTTAACATCCATGTCTGATGATCAATGGTTATGGCATAAAAAACTTGGCCATGCAAGCATGCATATTATAGATAAACTATCCAAGCATGATTTAGTTATTGGTCTTCCAAAACTCAATTTTTCTAGAAGTCATGTGTGTGATGCATGTCAGATTGGTAAATATACTAGGAACTCTTTAAAAATCAAAGACATTGTGTCCACATCTAAGCCTTTACAACTGCTTCATATGGACTTTTTTGGACCTACTAGAACTACTAGAATAGGAGGAAAACGATATGCATTTGTTATTATTGATGACTACTCACGTTTTACATGGGTGATATTTCTATCTCACAAAGATGAAGAATTCTGTAAAAGAGTTGAACGAGAAAAGGGATATCTTATTACAACCATTCAAAGTGATCATTGAGGTGAATTTGAGAGTATAGAATTTGAAGAATTCTGCAGTGATCAAGGATACACTCATAATATCATAACCCCAAGATCACCTCAATAGAATGGGGTAGTGGAAAGAAAAAAAAGAACTCTACAAGATATGGCTAGAACCATGTTACTAGAATACTCATTGCCAAATCACTTCTGGGCAGAAGCAGTAAGTACAACCTGCCATATTGTCAACAGATGTCTCATGATAATCTTGAAGAAAACTCTATACGAACTGTGGAAAGGTAAATGACCCAACATAAGCTACTTCCACATTTTTGGAAGCAAGTATTTTATTAACAACAATGGTAAGAAATATCTTGGTAAATTTGATCCAAGAAGTGATGAAGGTAATTTTCTAGGTTATTCTATAAACAGTAGATCATTTAGAGTTTATAATAAATGCACTTTATATTATAAGAATCAGTACATGTAGTATTTGATAAAAATAACACTTCGACCGAGAACGGAATCATTGCAGTTGATGAAGATAAAAAACAAGAAACAACTCAGTCAAGCAATCTCCAAGAGTCGACTAATAGGTAGAAAATGTCACAGGGTCGACTAATGAAATTAGCAACAGTCAACCAGAAGCACAGATAGGGTCGACTACTCCTACAAGCATAACACAACCAAATGAATGGAGGAGTGAACCAGAATATCCTCAGAAGTTTATCATAGGAGATCCAAGTAAAGGGATGAAAACTAGAGGAGCTCACAAGAAGAAGGCAAAATTAGCCTTGATCTCCCAGATTGAATTAAAGAAGATAGACAAGGCTCTCAAAGATTGAAGATGGGTTCAGGCCATGCAGGAAGAACTAGATCAATTTGATAAGAACCAAGTATGGAAAATGATGCTTAAGCCTGCAGGCGCTACTGTAATTGGAACTAAATGGGTCTTCAGAAACAATCTCCACGATCATGGTACGAAAGACTCAGTTCATTTCTACTTGATCACGAGTTTATAAGAGGTAAAGTAGACACTACTTTATTCATCAAAAGATCTTCAAAAGGTAGTCTTATTATTCAAGTATATATTGATGATATTATCTTCGGTAGTGCTAACCCCTTGTTGTGCAAAAAATTTGAAATGCTTATGCAAGGCGAATTTGAAATGAGTATGATGGGATAGCTCATTTTTTTCCTTCGACTTCAAATCCAACAATCTGAAGAAGGAACCTTCATATGCCAGACGAAATATACCAAGGAGCTAATTCATAAATTTGGCATGAGCAATGCTAAAGCTATTGGCACACCTATGAGCCCGACAACAAATCTTGATAAAGATGAAAAGGGAAATCACAGTGATGAAACAAAATATCGTGGAATGATTGGTTCTTTACTTTACATAACTGCTAGTCGACCAGATATTATGTTCAGTGCTTGCAAATGTGCCAGGTTTCAGTCAACTTGTAAGGAGTCTCATCTGACTGCAGTAAAGAGAATTATTCGTTATCTCAGTGGAACTACTTCTCATGGACTATGGTATCCACGCTCTAACAATTTTAAATTAGAAGTTTTTTCATATGTCGATCTTGCAAGTGAGAAGGAAGACAGGAAAAGCACCAGTGGTTCGTGTCAATTACTAGGAAAATCCTTGATTTCTTGGAATAGTAAAAAACAAAGATGAGTTGCATTATCCACTACAAAGGCTAAATACATTGCCATCGGATGATGTTGTGCATAGTTACTATGTATATCTCATCAATTGGGTGATTATGAATTATTTTTTAAACTTATTCAAAAATTTTGTGATAACTCTAGTGCTATATGTCTTTCAAAACATCCTGTGCATCACTCTAGAGCTAAGAATATAGACATAAAGCATCATTTTATTAGAGATCATGTTATCAAAGGTGATATAGAACTTCTATTTGTTAGTACCACTGATCAATTAGCATATATTTTCACTAAGCCTCTACTAGAAGATAGATTATGTCTTTTAAGAGATTTACTTGGCATTATTTCTCTTAATTCAAATTTAGGACCTATTTGTCTTTTTAATTTCTTATTGGACTATTGCTGAAATTTTGAATGTGTGTACTGATTTATGTATCGCCTCCGTTTTTTCCTCTCTTTTCACATTAATCGCAGCTTCCAATAAAGGAAACCCAATCATCATGACTCTTTACTGACACCCTTTTCTTTCATATACTCAACCGTCAATATTTTTGTAAGGCCCCGAAAAATTTCACTAGTAATTTAAGGTTTTGTGGTGCCAAGGTAGGCTAATATATTGTATTTTTGGAGTTTTTGGGTTGAACATTTCATTGGGGAGTTGAAATTATTTAACCTGGCAGGGCCAGGTGTAAGGCCAGGCTTTAGCCTGGCGAGGCTAGGTGTAAGGCCAAGCTTTAGCCTGGCGAGGCCAGGTCTGTAGCACGCTAAGACCAGGCTTTAGCATGGCGAGGCCAGGCCTATAGCACGCTAAGACTAGACTTTAGCCTGGCGAGGCTAGGTCTGTAGCCCGGTCTGAAACTTCAGAGTATCCATTCATTTATCACTATAACCCAACCCAACTTCATTAAATATATGTAATGGGTCATTGTTTAGCAGAAACCTGATGCTTTAGAGTGAGAGAAGGAGCCCTAGAGTGAGAAAGTGATCTTCACCAAATCATCCTTCAATTCTTACACAAATCTTTGAATATTAACAAGGAAAACACAATAGATTTTCATCCTTGAGGTAAGATTTTACACCCTAACCCTTAATTTTGAATTCTAACTAAAAAATGGGCAATTATCAAGAAAGTTCATGTGTATTGGAGTTGTTATCTTGCATGCATATGTTATCAACAGGTATAGGAACATTGTTGAGCCAAAAACGGTAAAGATCGGGTTGTGAGATGATGGAATACTTCATAAATGGACCTTGAAACCTTGTGCACATCTAGTATTTTAGAAAATGCCCAAATGAGCTAGAACCAAGATCACCTTTCTAATTTTGGTTCAATTTGTTATATTTCTAAAATAGATTAAAGTTGCTAAGAATTTCGGAACATTTAGAGTGTAAGTAATCTCAAGTGAGGTATGTTGGATAAATTCTTCTTTAAGAATTGGAATTCCCATTATCCTTGTAAGTTCCAAGATGTTGATTACAAATTGAGTATTCCGATAAGTTTTGTGATAAAGATATATGTTCAATTCATGTTTCAAATGTTCTTATCATATTGCATTATAAATTGAGAAAGTGTTCCAAACTATAGATTGTGTATCCACATGTTATAATTTCAAGCCGTGATTTATGTGAAAGTTATTATGCCAAGTTGTGTAGAGATTGTGATTGTGATACACCTCCACCCGCATATATTGGGGTGAGGCGGCATGACCTCTTTGTGTGGGGATTATGGTATAGAGATGGTGATTGTGATACACCTCCACTCGCATATGTTGGGGTCAGGAGGCATGACCGCTTTGTGTGAGGATTATGGTATAGAGATGCTGATTATGATACACCTCCACCCATATATATTATGGTGAGGCGGCATGACCGATTTGCGTGAGGATTATGGTATAGAGATGGTGATTGTGATACACATCCACCAGCATATATTGGGGTGAGGAGGCATGACCGATTTCTGTGGGGAGTATGGTATAAAGATGGTGATTGTGATATACCTCCACCCGCATACATTGGAGTGAGGCGGCTTAGCAGCTTTGTGTTGGTATTGGTATCGTTGATGCATTTCCACCGGCATACATTGGGGTGAGGCGGTATAGACGTTTTGTGTAGGTTCTTAGTATTGTGGTTATACATCCACCCGCATACATTGGGGTAAGGCGATGGGGCCGCTTGAGTAGAGTTGTGGCATTGTACTTACACCTCCACCTGCATACATCGAGTGAGGCGGCGGGGCCGCTTTGTGTGAAGATGGTTACAGAGGATCTCGTCTTAAATCCTATATATGATATTGATAGCTCTTAATAATCTTGCTCTGGTTTAAACAGTTAGTTATATCATGCTATTGCCGCCCTAATTCATCATATTCATATTGTATTTCTAAATTCTTAAATTGGTGTTTGATTTTCATACTAGTACTATTCGACGGTACTAACATCCCTTGTGTTGGGGGTGCTGCATCTATAAATGAATGCAGGTGGTTCCACAACATGAGGTATTGATCAGTGATAGTAGCACACATTCATCCCAGCTGACTTGGTGAGCCCCACTTCATTTCGGGGTCATGTATCTTTTGTTCTTTGTGTATTCTGTTTGAGGTATAGTCGGGGCCTTATTACCGGCATTATCGTTGTACTCTTCCTTATTTATATAGGCTCTGTAGACATAGTGAGGGTTATGTATTGGTGCTGGGAAAGAAAAAATATATTATGTTGTGGATGTATTACTTATCCATTTGAGACTTTTAAAATGATAAACTATTGGAAATGAATTGGTATTGTAGACGAGAACACCTTTTTGTCTAATTAATTAAAATATGTATTATCTCCATTCATGGATGAGTTTGGGTACGATGAAATCTAACTGGCTTGCTCGGTCGGGTTCACTCGGTTGAGTGTCGGTCGTGCTCCTCGATTTTGGGGCGTAACAAACTTGGTATCAGAGCCTAAGGTTTTAAAGTGTCCTAGGATGTCTCGGAGCCGTGTCTAGTATAGTCCTTCTTATCAGTGTGTTGTCGACCGCATCTATAAGTTGGAGGCTACTTGGACATTTAGGAATAATACCCTTCTTTGATATTCTGAATCGTGCGATGAAACTGATTGTGAAATTGTTCTTCCTCCAACTCGTGCGAAGGAGGTTCAATGTAAGTTTAAATGCTCTTGTGGTTTATTCCAAGTAATATTATCATGTGACATGATGAATGGGTAAATGCCTGAATATTAAAGAGATGGCACATGTATCATGTTGAATGAATGTTATGCCCATATAAGATAAAGTATATAGTACCATGAGCATACTTGATATGAGAAAAGTGCTAGAAGTGATTACCCACCTCCAAAGAGGCATTGACGTGATTAATGAGACTTACTAGCACAAGTGGATAGTGTGGGAACCATGTGTATGCTTCTAAGATGTAAAATTTGTTACATATGCACATGATATATGAAAGGCATGGCCGGAAGAGTAATGATAAATGTGCTCGCATGGGAGACAAGAAGTTATGAAAGGAGAGTCAATTGAATCCACAATGAGAAGACCCTAGCACTAGGAATGTTATAAAAATCCCAGGAATGTGCGAAGTTGTGTTACACTCCAAAAAGTATATTGACACGAGGGATTTGGATCCCAGGCCTGTGCGGTTGAATAAGAGTAGAGAACTTTTGAAGTTAATACCTTGGGGACTTAAATCTCCCTAATAGTCAATCATATACAATAGGGACTAGAGATGTGAAACATGTGTCCCTCAAATTGCTAAATTCAATACTTGCGTCGAAATGTGAAACATTCACCCCAAGTAGGGAGGGAAGGACCATGTAGCTAATATATGGATATTTTGTTAAAGACATGTGTAGTCTAGAAAAGTGGTAAAGTATAACATGATTGTCTAAATGGAAATGCAAAAGATAAACCACTAAAACAAAAATAATGTGGAAGGTTAAGAAATGTAAATTCTTTGTACGTGGCAATATACATGACAGGGTCAACGATACTAAAAATTAAGAGTAGGGTTTGCAAAAGGGTTTTGTACATGTTAGAGACTCAGGGACAATGGAACCTAAGGAAGTTCTACAGATCAAATGTGAAAGGCTTGCGAGTTCTTAGAATGAGTTTAGCATGGATTTATGATTTAGCTAAAATTCCAAGGCTTTAAGAAATACGGAACGAGTGGGAGAGATAAATATGATGTGATAATAACCCAAGAGTGCATCTAAACTTGATGGAGAGTCTCTTAAGAATCTTAGGAAGTGTTAAGTGATACATGGATGAACACATTTTCACATAGATATCCCAACAAGTGTCGAGAAGCAGGCAGGATGAATTCCCAACTAAGGGAAAAGACCACGTAATGTATGGAAGAGCACATAGCTATTCACTAACTAGGAGGAATGAGGCGATAAGAATTGGAAGAAAATCTATAAATTGCGATGGTCATGTTTATCGCAAAATAGTTCGTATCAGAATGGTGGACTCGCCTAGAGCACTAGTGTTAATAGAAGAAATAAAGGACCAACTGTAATACATACGACTTGAGTGACGCCGAATATCAACTAAAATATTTAGAGGGAGTTCATGTCTACATATTACTTTGGAAAGTGAGACTACTAGTAATGAAGTGATGGTGTGATAAACTCAACAAACCAGGCACAGTGACACTACGAGTTCATGGGAGGCAGACAAGTGTGTGGCACAATAAGATTGTCAACTACGAATTAATGGCAAAATGGGATGGGAGTGAATGCTCTAGTCACAAAGGAAATATAGTACCAACATATTGTCTAGACCAAAAGGGAAATGTTTGAAACAGATTGAGAGAGGATGAACACTTGTTACGAACCAAACATGTTTAACATGATAGCTCTTAGCCTACAATATCAGGAAACACTATTGGTGACTACAATACTGGAAATAAGGTGAGTTACTCGATGGAATCAGGCGGACTAAGTCCTACACTTTTAAGGAAAACAAGAAGTCATCATTGAAGAATTTAGGAGGATCTCAAGTTTCAGAAAAGGCCATGTTCGGGCCAATGACTTTTGTTGAAGTGAATATATATGAAGGGTGTTGATATGTGTTTTGGGAAGTGTTTAGCAGTAAAGAGGGATCGTGAGAATGTTCACGAGGGAAGTAGAGTGGTTTCTTAAAATCCTATAAGACTTATAAGGAGGAAGGAGGGTGTCTAAGAAAGGTATGAGCACGATGTTACTTCAAATTTGAGGCAATGCCATGCAGGTTGATGTTATCAGGTATGCGCGCAAGATAGTAGATGTTATTCATTTGAAACAGATGATCTTATAAGAAAACTGACCCAGTAATGTCTTTTGTTGAGAAATTTGGTAAAAGCAAGTTGCAAGTACTAATAAGACTGTAACCGTATCAAAGAAATTTTTGTAGAAGTCAATTCCTTGGAGGTCATATGAAAGAGAAATGTGATATAAATTACCCACTAATGATGCAATGTGGAAAGACGATCATTTATGCTTCAAGGCAATTCAAAAATCATGAGAAAACAACAATACAACACATGACTTAGAACTTGCGGTTGTGATTTTGACATTAAAGATTGGGTGTCATTAGTTGTATGAGGTCCAGGTGTACATATTCAGGACCAAAAGATCCTTCAATATATTTGCAAATAGAAGAAATTGAATCTAAGGTAGAAAAGATGGCTTGAGTTACGTAAAGACTACGACATTAATATTCTATATCATTCGGGAAAGGCNGATTTTGACATTAAAGATTGGGCGTCATTATTTGTATGAGGTCCAGGTGTACATATTCACGGACCAAAAGATCCTTCAATATATTTTCAAATAGAAGAAATTGAATCTAAGGTAGAGAATATGGCTTGAGTTACG
The DNA here is from genome assembly GCA_000715115.1 of Nicotiana otophora. NCBI lineage: Eukaryota > Viridiplantae > Streptophyta > Magnoliopsida > Solanales > Solanaceae > Nicotiana > Nicotiana otophora. The sequence continues at coordinate 14,077 of AWOL01S0006690.1, read as the reverse complement.
TAAAGACTACGACATTGATATTCTATATCACCCGGGAAAGGTTAATGTTGTGGCAGATGCTCTTAGCCGGAAATCTATGGGTAGTTTTGCTCACTTGGAGGCATACCAAAGGCCATTGGCCAAGGAAGTTCACCGATTGGCTAGTTTGGGAGTACGTCTTGCGGACTCGAGTGAAGGAGGGGTAATTGTGTAAAATATGGCTGAATCATTGCTTGTTGTGGAAGTCAAAGAGAAGAAAAACAACGATCCATTGTTGGTGCAATTGAAAGAGGGGATTCATAAACATAATAACATGGCCCTTTCTCTTTGCATGGATGATGGTACACTAAGGTACTAAGGGCGACTATGTGTTCCAAATGTGGATGGCCTCCGGGAAAGAATTATGACTGAAGCTCACACTTCTAGGTATTTTGTGCGCCCAATTTCTACGAAAATGTATCATGATCTTAAGGAAGTTTATTGGTGAAACGATATGAAGAGGAATGTAGCGAAGTTTATGGCGAAGTGTACAAATTCTCAGCAAGTGAAGGCTGAACACCAACGGCCCTGTGGGTTGGCACAGAACATAGAAATTCTAATGTGGAAGTGGGAAATGATTAATATGGACTTTGTGGTAGGATTACCGCGCACTCCGTGCAAGTTTGACTCAATTTGGGTGATTGTGGATCGACTCACGAAATCAGCACACTTTTTGCCGGTTAAGTTTACCGACTTAGCGGAGTAGTATGCTCAGTTGTATATCAAAGAAATAGTCAGGTTGCATGGCACCCTAATTTCCTTATTTTCTGATCGGGGAGCACAATTCACTGCTAATTGTTGGAAGAAATTTCAGCAAGGTTTGGGTACTCAGGGGAATCTTAGTACAGCCTTTCACCCGCAGACTGACGGGCAGGCAAAGAGGACTATTCAGACGCTTGAGGGTATATTACGTGCTTGCGTTCTAGGCTTCAAAGGTAGCTAGGATGATCATTTACCACTCATAGAATTTGCATACAATAAAATCTATCATGCCAGCATTCAGATGGCACCGTTAGAGGCTTTATATGGTAGGAGATGTAGATCTCCCATTGGGTGGTTCGAAATTGAGGAAGCAGAGTTGATAGGGCCAGACCTCGTACATCAGGCTATGGAAAAAGTTAAAATCATTAAGGAGCGGTTGAAGACTGCTCAGAGTCATCAAAAATCCTATTCGGATGTTCGTCGTAGGGATTTGGAGTTCAAAGAAGATGATTGGGTATTCTTGAAAGTTTCCCCCATGTAGGGCATAATGCAATTTGGTAAGAAAGGGAAATTGAGTCCAAGGTATTTCGGACCGTACAAAATCATTCAAATATTGCCACTGTGAAAGTGTTATGGCAAAACCGGCAGGTTGAAGAGGCCACTTGGGAGGCCGAAGAAGAAATGAAGAAGAAGTACCCTCATTTGTTTGAATAGCTATGTAATTGTTTCTATGAAATGTTTCGCTATGAATTGTGTGTCACCTGTACAATTTATGCTAAGGGTGTTCCTTTTCGGTAATGTATTGCTTATAAGGCCACGGTTGGTGTTGTTTCATATTATGTTGCTTGATTCGATTATGTATATGTTATTAGGATTGGTTTTTGATGATTCTCTGGCAGGTCGCTAAGACCAGGATTTAGCCTGGCGAGGCCAGGTCTGTAGCTCGGTCCGGAACTTCGGAGTATCCATTCTTTTATCACTATAACTCAGCCCAACTTCATTAAATACAGGTAATGGGTCATTGTTTAGCAGAAACCTGATGCTTTAGAGTGAGAGAAGGAGCCCTAGAGTGAGAAAGTGATCTTCACCAAATCATCCTTCAATTCTTACACAAATCTTTGAATATTAACAACGAAAACATACTAGATTTTCATCCTTGAGGTAAGATTCTACACCCTAACCCTTAATTTTGAATTCTAACTAAAAGATGGGCAATTATCAAGAAAGTTCATGTGTATTGGAGTTGTTATCTTGCTTGCATGTGTTATCAACGGGTATAGGAACATTGTTGAGCCAAAAATGGTAAGGATTGGGTTGTGGGATGATGGAATACTTCATAAAAGGACCTTGAAACCTTGTGCACACCCAGTATTTGAGAAAATGCTCAAATGAGCTAGAACCATGATCACCTTTTTAATTTTGGTTCAATTTGTTATATTTCTAAAATAGATTGAAGTTGCTATGAATTCCGGAACATTTAGAGTGTAAGGCAGCTCAAGTGTGGTATGTTGGCTAAATTCTTCTTTAAGAATTGGAATTCCCATTATCCTTGTAAGTTCCAAGATGTTGATTAGAAATCGAGTATTCTGATAAGTTTTGTGATAAATATATATGTTCAATTCGTGTTTCAAATGTTCTTATCATATTGCATTATAAATTGAGGATGTGTTCCAAACTATGGATTGTGTATCCACATGTTAAGATTTCAAGACGTGATTAATGTGAAAGTTATTATGCCAAGTTGTGTAGAGATTATGATTGTGATACACCTCCACCCGCATATATTGGTGTGAGGCGGCATGACCGTTTTGTATGGGGATTATGGTATAGCGATGGTGATTGTGATATACCTCCACCCGCATATATTGGGGTGAGGCGGCATGACCGCTTTGTGTGGGGATTATGGTATAGAGATGGTGATTGTGATACACCTCCACCCGCATACATTAAAGTGAGGTGGCATAGCCGCTTTGTGTTGGTATTGGTATCGTTGATGCATTTGCACCCGTATATATTGGGGTGAGGAGGTATAGACGTTTTGTGTAGGTTCTTGGTACTGTGGTTATACATCCACACGCATACATTGGGGTGAGGCGGCAGGGCTGCTTGAGTAGAGTTGTGGTGTTGTACTTATACCGCCACTTATATACATCGGGTGAGGCGGCGGGGCCGCTTTGTATGAAGATGGTTACAGAGGATCTCATCTTAAATGCTATATATGCTGTCTCTTATACACATCTCTTATATACATCGGGTGAGGCGGCGGGGCCGCTTTGTATGAAGATGGTTACAGAGGATCTCATCTTAAATGCTATATATGATATTGATAGCTCTTAATAAGCTTGCTCTGCTTTAAACGGTTAGCTATATCATGTTGTTGTCTCCCTGATTCATCATATTTATATTGTATTTCTAAATGCTTAAATTGGTGTTTGATTTTCATACTAGTACTATTCGACGGTACTAACGTCCCTTTTGTTGGGGTTGCTGTATCTATAAATGAATGCAGGTGGTTCCACAACATGAGGTATTGATCAGTGATAGCAGGACACCTTCTTCACAGCTGACTTGGTGAGCCCCATTTCATTCTGGGGTCATGTATATTTTGTTCTTTGTGTATTCTGTTTGAGGTATAGCAGGGGCCTTGGTGCCGCCATTATCATTGTACCCTTCCTTATTTATAGAGGCTCCGTAGACATAGTGTGGGTTATGTATTGGTGTTGGGAAAGACAAAATATATTATGTTGTGGTTGTATTATTTGTCCATTTGAGACTTTAAAAATGATGAACTATTGGAATTGAATTGGTATTGTAGACATGAGCTCTTTTTTATCTAATTAATGAAAATATGTATTATCTTCATTCGTGGATGAGTTTGGGTAGGTTGAAATCTAGCAGGCTTGCTCGATCGGGTTTACTCGATTGAGCGCCGGTCGCGCTCCTCGATTTTGGGGAGTGACAATTTCCTTCTTAAACTCTGAACCCTTTTTTCTAACTTCGTCGTCTGCATCTTTCAGAAACCCTCTTCAGAAACGCTTTCTCTCAAAGCAGGTTCTCCCATGGCTAAACACCCCAAAACCCCTTCTGCCTCCACCAGAAAAAGTACTCGGTCCAGAGGTAAACCCTCTTCTCATCCCCTAGAACCCGTAGAAATAGGATCTGACCACTCTGAAGGTTTTGCCTCTTCACAGGTAGAACTTTCAGACTACTATCACTTAGGAGAAAAAGCTCTAGGAAAATGATCAATAGAAGATCCTCCTGAAACTCTTACTCCTAAAAACTCTAGAGTAGACCTTTCAAGTTCCTTGGAATCAGACCTCAATTTTTGAGATTCCCCAAACATGGATTTCTTTCTTTCCCAAACATTGCTCATGGAAGAATTGTTGATCTTGATGTCATGGAAACCCTCAATTATAAGGTAAAGGATATTTTTTCCTTTCAAGGTTGGTCAAAATTCCTCTCTTTACCCCCTCCTAAAGTCTCTGAACCTTTAGGGAAAATATTTTATGCAAATCTTTACTCTATTAAGCCTGATAGGTTAGAATCCTTAGTTATGGGTAAGCGCATTGTTCTTTATTGTGCTATGTTTGACTCAATTTTCTCGTGTAAATGCTTTGGTTTTCCAATGCTTTTCAAAAACACTTGGCCTGTGATTTTGAAATTTCTTTTGATCAAGAAAAATGTTGTATTGCTGAGTTCTCTTCCGATTCTCTCCCAAACCAGTTAGGTCCTAGTGATGTTAACTTTGAAACTCATGTCTTATCCCACATGGTTACAACCACTCTTCTTCCTCGAACTGGATCATTCTTCACCTTCTCTCAAAGAGATACCTTTCTTGTTTATTGTCTTGTGACCAAACTCAAGATTAAGTTATCCTTCTGGGTCATAAATTTTATGATAGACAGTGTTGATGATCCCACCAGTCTGCCTTATGGTATGGCCATCTCTTATATCCTAGAAGCCCACAATATCTCCATCTCAGAATACCCTCTTGTCTCTATGTCAAAATCCTACAATTCTAGGGCTTTTGCTAGTATGGGGTATAGGTGTGTAAAGGGAACTTGGGTAAAGAAACAGGACGGTGAAGTCAAAAGTGTTAAACCTGACTCCAAGGTCATATCCTCTAGCTCTCTTCATAGTGTAAGTGACCCTGCTATCATTGAAATATTGACTGTCATTGACAACAAGCTGACCAACATCCAAGAACTCCTTACTTCCACTTCGTCCACTGTTGGTGACATTCACACAATTTCGAAGGAAACAGGGTCGGACGTCTCCAATATAAGGGTCAGAATTCAGAGACTTGGAGAAAATGCAGTCAAAGCCTTCAAGGAATTTCATGACAGGATTGATGAGGTCACCGTTGAAGTAAATGCCATCTTTTATCATCTAAAGGAGTCCATCTGCAACACTCTTACCTATTTCTTGCGTCACTAGTGGTGGAAATCTCAAACAATTTTTGTGTTTGCTATTTTGGACTGGTTAACCGGTCAACTGGATGTTTTTTATTTCTTTTATGACTCTGCATGCTTATCATGCCATCCTTAGTTATATTGCATGTTTAATGGTTATACGCTATATTATCTGCTTTAGTAGTATTTCCATTTTGCTGATGTCAAAAAGGGGGAGAAAAAAAAGATATAACTTCTGTAGGTACATGAGTCGACTAATTGAGGGGGGGTCAACTGCAACCATTGAGGGGGAGTAAAATTACAGAGAAGTTAACTAGTGTTTATACATATTATTTTGTCGTCATCAAAAAGGGAGAGACTGTTACATTTTAGTTTTAATAATTAAAAATAATATAATCGTGTTTGATGCAGGGACTCAAGGAAATCAATAAGAATCGAAGTAAAAAATAAAGTATCAATCAAAGATTGGCTGCAGCAATCAAGGAATCAGCGAAGCAATAAAGGTCCGGAAATAGATAATCAATCAAAGCTGAAGAAAGATATCAATCATAGGATGATTGAATCCATCAAGGAGAGAAATCAAAGCTGAAGGAAGATATCAATTAGAAGATGATTGAAGCTATCAACAATAAAAAGGAAAGAAGTACTAAAGGTTAGGCAAAGGCATAGCCAACACTGGAAATGCGGCGGATATCAAGGCTTAAAGATGGAAAGCTATAAAAGTCCACTCATCAAGGAAGTATAACGGGAATCAACCTTATTCTTGGAAAGCATCAATCTGTGATTCCTTTCAAGGATCAAATCTCTTGGGTTCGCAAATCTCTCCAGACTCTAAGGCCTCCTGGAAAGTATATATACGATCGTTTCAGACTTGAAGAGATATACTTTGATCAAACCATTTACTCTCTCTTCGTTTTACTTCAAACAAACATTGTAGTTCTACTAGATCTGTTGTGTAAAAAGTTAGAGAAGAAAGAGAGAAAAGCATTGGTGAGGCATTGTATCAAGAAAAGACAAGAGACATAGAAACTAAGAAGTTGGTGTAAAACTACACCATTCGCTTTGTACTCAAGAAACTCAATCACTGAAAGAGAACACCCTTGCAACTCAAGGGGACTGGACTAGGATTCACATTAAATCTGAACCAGTATAAAAACTCTGGTGTCTTTAATTCCTGCACTTTACTTCTGCACTTTAATTTTGTACTTCTTACTATCTCGGTCTTATTTCTAGTCGACTAATTGTTAAATTAGTCAACTTATAATAACTACTTTTAAAATACGCAATTCATCCCCACCCCCTTCTTGTACTTTTAAAAATAGCATTATTCGAACTAAAATATGTATCACATTATGTGGATGATGATTTATTAACGAGATGAAACCATTGTTTGTTTTTTCAATAATTGCATGATGCTTACTTATTGTGCAGATTCAAGCTGCTTTTCACGTTGATGAGATCCGAAGAACTCCCTCCACGAGATGAAATGAGCAATTTCCATGAAACAATTCGAAAGGGTGTACCAAAGTTCCTGCGCCGTGGTGCTACAACAACAACAATAAATTCAATGAGGTCCCACAAATGGGGTCTCAGGAGGGTATTGTATATGCAAACCTTACTCCTACCTTGGAGGACTCCTGCGCCGTGTTGATACATCCCTAAAAACATAGGGATTGATGAACGAGTGCCTTATATATATAATGCACCTCTTATTCAAATTATCCTCTCGAATGGGTAGCAACTGTGATGATATGACACCTCTCATTTAGAAACTGCTTCCACTTACCTTAGTTAAAATCCGAGGAAAAAAATGAAATGAGATGATTATATTTTAAATAACTTAAAAATATCATCCGTTTATTTTTGGTGCCAAAAATATCCCTACAGTCTATGTTTTGGACCACAAATGCCTCTTAAAACGTTAACCTTGCCATTGAAGCTGACATGTCAATCCAATTGGGTTAGATTTGCTTACATGGCCATCCACCTAAGCAATCCGGCATGACGAAAAGTTTCTTCTTTGTTCTTGAATCCTAATCACAAAAAAGAAATCAGAAAATTAAAAAATACCAAAATAGTTCTTGATTGTGGTGTTGTGATGTGATTAAAAATCTCCATTGTTCTCTTTTGTGAATTTATGATTACTTTGATCTAAATTTTTAGATGCTTATCTGTTATAGCTTCATAACATCAACCCAACAATCCCTAGTAATATTTAGATCAAACCAATCATAAATTTACAAAACACTTTTTCAGATTATCGGGCTTTTAAGAACTCTTCCATGAAGTTTTGTTTTTGTTGGGTATTAGCTCAGATGTTCAAATCAAGAAATCAGTTGTTAAAGTTCAATTTTTTAGCTTCAATCACAATATCAAAGTAATTAACAGTAACATACAATTAAAACTCTTAATATTTGACAGCAAATATTTTCAATAACCCAACAACAGCTAAAAGAAATTTCACCAAGAAGGTTTCAAATCATCAGCTATTTTCAAATTTTGACACACAAAGAATTGCTACACAAGATTTTTAACAAAAATCAACCATTTGAATTAAATTTGAGCATCAGATCTGTTGACCCTAAAACCCAATCAATGAGCTTGATCGATCGACACACAGGTACAATTTCAAACAAATTTCAGCACACTACGAAGTTGAGTTTCAAAGTCCGGAGAGCAACTCAAACAAGAATAATGGAAAAGCTATTTTTGGCGTATTTCAGTTTTTTGATTTATTTTTCGTAATTATGGTTCAAAAAGGAAGAACAAAGCATAAAAGAAGGAGATTTCTGCCAAGTTTGGGCTGCGTAAATGGACGGCCACGTTAACAAATTTAACCCAATTGCTTAGGTGGAGTCATGTAAGCAAATCTAACTTATTTGGCTTGCCATGTCAGCTTTAATGGCAATGCTTATGTTTTAAGGGGCATTTGTGGTCCAAAACATAGACGACGGGGATAATTTTGGTACCAAAAACAAACGGAGGGTATTTCTGAACTATTTCAAATAGTTCAAGGACATTTTTGTTTTTCCATTTTCCGTTATTTTGAAGGGGTGTAGAAAAGGTTAGAGTTCCTGTGTAAGGTTTATTATTATTATTATAGATTTTACCCTATTTTAAGCTATTAAACAATTTTAATAACCTTCTGATTTCAACACTAATCATAAGATAAAGGAGCAAAGGATCGAAGAAATTATATGCTCCATGTCCGAGCATCTTCAACAACACAAATATGTCAAATATAAAAGTAATCTCAGGCTCAACCGAAGAGGAAAGGGCTTACTATGCTAAAAAGACCTCTCCATTTTCTCTGATATTTTAGTCAATATTTTTTATGTAATTGTGCACAGTTGATTTTGGCAAATTAGCCATAATCTATTAAGCCACTCCTACGTTGCAACATTGTTTTGATTTGCATGTTTCTTTGGTATATTTGGATATACAGATGAAATAGACTACATATAAAATTCCATATCGAGCTTGGGCCTGTGCTGGCATGGGCTACACCCATCTAGTCTTGGAATAAAGGAGAGTATGAGTTTCGGTTGATGGAAACAAAAGTATGAAGAAAATTGGAAACGAAAGGGCTAGGTTCTTTGGCTAATTCTTTTGCTAAAATGTGGGACCCAAAATCACTTGCCAAAAATATGATAAGAATCTCATACTAACTGTTACGCGGCACCTTCCTGAAGTTCCTTGGAAAGGCGACATAAGGCTAAGCAACTGATGTCAGTGCGGTTGCTATGCACTAACTGAGGTCCTCTCCGTACGCTAGACTAGATTGTCAGTGCCGTACGGAAAAACCAATGTCGTGAGCAATTGAGCAGCAGAAAATGAGCAATTGATGATGAAAGCTGATGATTGTATTGATGATAATGAAAGCTATTACAAGATGCAATGCGGTGTCGGGGGGAGAGACACCAGTACAGAAAATTATTTGCATGCTTTGGTCCCCCTTAATAATGCTTAAAACAATAAACTAAAGTTACATGAGTTGACCTAAGAAAGCTGTAGAAGCACACTGAAAATGAATAAAGTAAAACTACTCTATAATTACAATGAAAAGGACTTAGCCTTCTATGGAAGCAAGTCCGATGGTAGCAACTTTGTCTTGAGCATCAGGGTTTGTGCGCGCATTGCTGTGGGCGCGCGTGGCACTGTTTGGATCTGCCAGCGGCTGGGCGCTGGTGCTTGGCATTGGATCTGCGCGCGGGGCACTGTCTGTGCGTGCGGCGCTATTGGCAACATGATAGTTTGTGCGCATAGAATTGTCGGTGCGCGCGGCACTGATGGCATTTGCTAGCCGCTGGGTGCTGGCACTGATTATCGGTGGGGTGACAGAGGTGCATGCGTGCTTGTCACTTGGCGTTACCGAGACCACGGGGCCGACCGTGGCGCTAGGCGTTGAGAGGCTTGCCGGGATGTCACGGGGCTCATCCAAGGGGTCATGGGTCGATGATGGAAAGAAGCCTTGACATTCTCCCCCACATGAGTTGGCGACGTCCTCGGAGCCTTACCTGCCGGATGATGATGATTAGTCAGGCTCTTGTTGGATGGGAGGTCTGTTCCCCTCGGTGTTATGAGATGGTTGTCTGAATGATCTTCCATGTATTTTTGAAATGGTCGGAGGCGGCTGACATGGAAGACTGGATGGATTTTCCACCATGCTGCTGTGTTCAGCTGGTATGTGGATTTTCCGATGCGCCTTTCAATGGAAAAAGGCCAGATGTAGCTTTGCAATAAGCGAGGATCTTGGGTCCTCTTTGCAAACAAGTTCCGCCTCGGGGTTCTTACCATCACTTTGTCCCCTGCTTGATGTTGGGCAAAGCGAAGGTTTTGTTCGGCATACCTCATTGCCCTGTCTTGGGCTTTGACCAGATAGCTCCGCACTATCTTCAAAGTTTTCTCCCATTCTGACGAGAAACTGGCAGCTCGATGAGATGATGGCATGTTTGGTGCATTCACATTATGTGGGAGTAGCGGTTGTTGTCCGGTAACAATTTCAAAAGCGCTTTTGTTTATATGGGCGCACTTTTGTGAATTGAAACACAGCTGAGCATCATCCAGAAGCTTCACCCAATGTGTTTGTGACCCGGTTGCAAATTGGCGGAGATATTCCTCTAGCATGTCATTGAACCGGTCTGTTTGATCATATGTTTGCTGATGATGATGGCTTGAGTTGTAACTCAATTTGGATCCGAGGTAACTGAAGAGTTGGGTCCAAATTTTACTAGTGAAGTGTGGGTCGCAGTCACTAATGATGTTGCTGGGCATACCCCAATGTTTGACAACATGAGAGAAGAAGAGTCGAGCTGTATCTTCTGCCAATATGTTCTGTGGGGTTGCGATGAAGGTAGCATACTTGGAAAATTGGTCTACTTCCACCATGATGGTTGCATGATTTCCGACCTTTGGTAATCCTGTGATGAAATTCAGGCAAATGCTTTCCCAAGGTCTTTGCGGGTCAGATAGCGGCTCCAAGAGTCCCGCTTGTGCTGAGTGATCCGACTTGTCCTTTTGGAATGCTTGACAAGTCTTCACATAATGAGGGGCACCATGAGCTGTTGGACCCCGATGATGTGATGTTTATTTGATGATGTTGAGGGCAGCCAGAACCGTAGGTTCAGGTCTGTTGGTTCCCTCCTTTAACTGCATGGCCGTGATGTTTCCAGCGGCCATCTTGATAGGTATGCATGGTATGGTGCGGGATTTGACCCAGTTGTCTCCCATCATTAGGAGCATGTTGGCATATGGTACCGGGATGGTGTTGGTCTACCTGAGGAAATCCAATCCCACTATCAGTTCAAAGTCATCGATGATAGCTATGTGTAGGTCGAATATTCCCTTGTATGGGCCAAGTTTCATTGGCACTTCTTTGGGTATTCCACTCACTTGCTGAGATGGAGAGTTGATAGCCTTGACACGACCCTAGCATTTTTGCACTGCTAGACCGAGGCGTTGCACCTGAGTTGAGGCTAGGTAGTTGTGGCTAGCACCCATGTCTATCAATGCCCGAATAGGTCTGCCGTTTACTTTCATGTCAACGAATATTAAGGTCCTCTTTTTTGATGTGGGAGGCCTCTCGTCCGCCTTTCCTTTCCCTTTCTTGTCGATTGGGAATGTGTTCTTCCAAGTGTTGCCAGAACTGGTTCCCGCCAAGGTATCATGAATGGAGCTAACAAACGCTTTGAAGGCCCCTACTTGTTCTGCACCGACTGAGCTATCCTGATCTGACTCATCATTGTCAACAGTTTGTTGAGCATTTATTTGTGTATTGGCGCATTGATTGTTCCAATGTTCCCCGCCGCAATGACGTCATTCTGATGGGGGCTTTCTCCCCTGATTGTTGTTGACTGATGCAGCACTGTTGCTACTTGAGGAAGGAGTCTTAGATTTGGATGCACCTCGATCTCCTCCGTTTTTGTTGGGGCCACCGTTGCTAGGTTGGCTCCCATTGTATCCCCCTCGAACAGGCGGCTGGATCCTATCCTTTTGAGTTTCCAACTGATAATCTCCAAGGCATTCTGTAGCTTGAATGGACTTGGGCAGGGTATCTACCCGTTGTCTTTGCAGCTCGATACGGGCATGAGGTTTCAAACCTTCTATGAATGCGAACAGTTTGTCTTTGTCCCCCATATCCCGTATGTATAGCATGCGTGCGAAGAATTCACGCACATAGTCCCACACCGACCTGGTGTGGCGGAGTTCATGCAACTTTCTCCGTGCATTGTATTCCACGTTTTCGAGGAAGAACTGCAGGCATATGGCGGCCTTCAATTCTACCCATGTCTGGAGAGTATCTTCACCGGCCCTGATGGCTTCGTATTTGACTCGCCACCAGATTTTTGCATCACCCTGAAGATACATGGCATCAGTTGCTACCTTTTTGGATTCTTCCAACTGTCCCACGGCATTGAAGTATTGTTCGATGTCGAAGATGAAGTTTTCCACTTCTTTAGCATCTCGGGATCTGTTGTATGGATTGGGCTCCGGAATTTTCAGCTTTTGTGGCATGGGGGCAATGTTCATGGCACCCCTGATTTGGTTTTCGCCTCCTTTGAGCAGGCTTTGAAGGGCAGCATTGACAACATTGAGTTGGCCTGTCAAGTTGTCTATGGTTTGCTGCATGACTATTAGTCTGTCTGCCTCTAGTTCCCGATAAGCTAAATCCTCGGCACGCTCCTGTTGGAGGTCCTCGAATTTTCCATGAATTTCGGTTGCCTCGACGGCAGCCGTTTGCCGATCTTCCTCAGAGTCGCGACTAATATTTTCTATGTCATTTTTGGCCTGCCGCATTCTGAGGTCCAGTTCATCCAATCTTTGCACTAGGCTGGCTTTTAGATCAGGCAACTTATCCACGATGGGCCGTAATTCGTCAACCGTTTCTTGAAGGGTCGCGATGCAATCCCCATAATTCACCATGGTCAGAAATGGTGATGTTGATGGCAATGAGTTCCCTCGTCCGATGTCGAGCCTAGGCTCTGATACCAACTGTTACGCGGCGCCTTCCTAAAGTTCCTTGGAAGGGCGACGTAAGGCTAAGCAACCGATGTCAGTGTGGTTGCTATGCGCCAACTGAAGTCCTCTCCGTACGCTTGACTAGATTGTCAGTGCCGTACGGGAAAACCAATGTCGTGAGCAATTGAGCAGCGGAAAATGAGCAATTGATGATGAAAGCTATTACAAGATGCAATGCGGTGTCGAGGGGAGAAACACCAGTATGGAGAATTGTTTGAATGCTTGAATGTTTGAATGCTTTGATCCCCCTTAATAATGCTTAAAAAAAATAAACTAAAGTTACATGAGTTGACCTAAGAAAGCTGTAGAAGCACACTGAAAATGAATGAAGTAAAACTACTCAATAATTACAATGAAAAGGACTTAGCCTTCTATGGAAGCAAGTCCGATGGCAGCAACTTTGTCTTGAGCATCAGGGTCTGCGCGCGCATTGCTGTGGGCGCGCGTGGCACTGTTTGGATCTGCCAGCGGCTGGGCGCTGATGCTTGGCATTGGATCTGCGCGCGGGGCACTGTCTGTGCGTGCGGCGCTATTGGCAACATGATAATTTGTGCGCGTGACATTGTCGATGCGCGCGGCACTGATGGCATTCGCCAGCCGCTGGGCGCTGTCATTGATTATCGGTGGGGCGACAGAGGTGCATGCGCGCTTGTCACTTGGCGCTGCCGAGACCACGGGGACGACCGTGGCGCTAGGCGTTGAGAGTCTTGCCGGGACGCCACGGGGCGCGTCCAAGGGGTCATGGGTCGATGATGGAAAGCAGCCCATGACATAACTTTTGTCTGCTCACTTTTAAATATTCAAAAATCTTGGGCGCATCCTGATTCCTGTCATTTCTCACTTTATTCTACTAACTCTTACTATAACTTTATTTGTAATTTCTTTTTCTCATTAATATTTTCACTATTTAAAAATATGTTAAATCGTAAGAAAATGTATTTTTTTAACCTTTTCAGTATGAAACAGAGATGCTTAAAGAGAAAAGGAAAATTATTGAAAAAGAGTAGAAAATAAAAATATTACTCTTGTCATTTTCTCTTTCTTAGATAGCCAACTATACAAGGCAAAACAATTGTGGTAATAGTAATGAATGATCGGATATAGTCTACAGAAGAGAAAATGTCTTACTACTATGTTGCTCGTACACTTCGAAAATGTCGTTGGGTGCATGTCGGATACTCCAAAAGTAGTACTGGATTAATTTTTGGAGGATCTAATGTGGGTAAAATAATATTTTGAAGCGTCCCCGCAACGTAAATTCTACCTATAACACACAATTAGTATACCATACTTCTTTATATAATCTAAAAATTAATACGAAAAATAATATTTTACTTAAAGATTATTTCAAGATATAGTAATATTCCCTCCGTTTCAATTTATGTGAACCCATTTGACTGGGCACAGAGTTTAAGAAAAGAGAGAAG
>AWOL01S0006689.1:5113-15167 GCA_000715115.1 Nicotiana otophora | reverse complement strand
AAATTTAATTTATGAAATATAATTGATTCCTTTAGCAATATTTGATGTTATTGAGTCATTTTTGAATAGATACGAGTGGTTTGGAGGTAAATTCTAAAGGAAAAGCTGTGATTGAGAATTAAGTGGTCTTCGGAGCAAGGTAAGTGTCGTGTCTAACTTTGGCTTGAGGGAATATGTATTATGTGCTCATTTGCTACATGTTTGATTGTTAAATACGACGTATAGGTGAAATGACGAGCATCTATGCGTCGTTGTCGAGTCATAGCATGCGAGTGAAATTCTATTCTTGTCTATTTTGTAGCCTTAAATTCTACTATCCATGCTTAGCGGATTATTTGAAATCTTGGGTGACTCACATCTCGTTTCACTAAGATTTGGTAACTTTCGAATATTGATTCAAGATTGAGATTATATTGTGCTATTGATTATAAGTACAATACTGGTTTCTTTATGATACTCTTATCTATCCGTTGTTATTGATTCTGTGATTAGTAAGGAGAAGTGTAAAGCACGAAGGGTGATGTCGTGCATGCATTATTTATATTGTGAGGAAGAGTGTAAAGCACGAAGGGTGATACCGTGCATGCATTATTTATATTGTGAGGAAGAGTGTAAAGCACGAAGGGTGATGTTGTGCATGCATTATTTATATTGTGAGGAAGAGTGTAAATCACGAAGGGTGATGCCGTGCATGCATTATTTATATTGTGAGGAAGAGAGTAAAGCACGAAGGGTGATGACATGTCGTTCTATTTATTTATTTGGGGAGGTTGAGAGTAAAGGCATGAAGGGTGATGTCGTGTCGTTCTATTTATTTATTTGGTGAGGTTGAGAGTAAAAGCACGAAGGGTGATGCCGTGCAGTTTTCCTTTGCTGTTTTTATTTGCTAAATGTTTTTTAAGGATTTTTGGTTTAATTCTGTCTTTTCATTATTCTCACTCTTTATGTTGTATTCCCCCACTGTATATTCCCTTCCTATTATTTTTGCGTTATTTCTTTATTTACTATTGTTGCCACTAGCATGATTATACTATTCAGGTTATATGTGGGTGTCTTGTCCTAGACTCGTCACTACTTCGCCGAGGTTAGGCTCGACACTTACCAGTACATCGGGTCGGTTGAACTGATGCTGCACTCTACACTTTTTATGCAGACTTTGATACCGGCTCAGGTTGATCGAGATTTTTTTGTTGGTCCACTGTCTGGAGACTCAAGGTAGATCTGTCGACCTTCACAGACCTTGAAGTCCCCGTCTACTTTTTATGTCACAATTGTTTTCTTTCATTCAGACAGTTGTATTTCTTTCAGACTATTACTTGTAGTAAATTCTAGAATGCTCGTGAATCGTGACTCCAGATCCGGGTGATAGTAATTAATACAGTTTTATAAAATTCCGCATCTCTTATATTTCATCTTAGCTAATTTTGTTATTTACTTAATGAAAATAAGGAATTGGTTTAACGTTTTTCTAACGTTGGCTTGCCTAGCAAGTGAAATATTTGGCGTCATCAAGGTCCCATCGGTTGGAAATTTTGGGTCGTGACAGTTGGTATCAGAGCACTAGGTTACATAGGTCTCACGACTCACGAGCAAGCTTAGTAGAGTCTGAAGGATCGGTACGGAGACGTCTGTACTTATCTCTCAGAGGCTATAAAGTTTAGGAACAATATCACTTCTTTCATTCCTTATCGTGCTACATTGATTTTGCTTGAAACCTATATCTCGTATTCCTTTGTATCTAGTCATGTATGACATTGCACACTCGGTATCAGTTGTGTATCGACGGTTCGTAATGCCGCAGATGAACTATGAGGGAGCCAGAGATTCTCAAACATTGCCTCAACATGTGATTCCGACTGAAGATGCGGATGTATAAAGAGATCACCCAGTGAATAATGTGAGGGGTGCAACGTACCTTGCCATCTAGTTGATGTATACGAGTTTTGAAGGTTTATATTGTGGACCATCAGACGTGGTGAACTATGACTTCGCGCCGAGTGGGGGACTCCACTATCAATGAATGGATTGTGAGTCATGTGTTATATTAGTTTTGGCTTGAAATGTATATATGTGGTACTGAAAGGTTCCCCCAAAAATTTACATATGTTTAAGGCTTGAGATTTTGTAGAGGATAAGGTTGGGACTTGCGTTATGTCCTCCTCCGTAATAATCTTATACTTCAGTACCAAAGGAGTTAGAGAAACAACATTAAATTTATAGAACGTCTACTCAGCATGGACGTCACAGTTGCGGATTTTGGGGTGCTTCAGAGAAAGTACAGTGGTTGACGAGATTCTGGACTAAGAATTGTCTGTATGGAGCTCTACTTTTGTGATCATTGTATATAAATAGGGGTAAAGTTTACCCCAAATAAGAATTGAAGAGTATGTTAAGAAATGGGTCAGCTTAATAGTGTTGAGTCAGCATAACAAAAGAAGAGATTGGCCTTGGGAGAGATAATTCTCCACAGGTGTTTGTGGCAAGCCTATGAAGAGGGCAGACCAGCCAATACAACACCGCCCACTTGGCTCGATTCTCAGAAATACTTTTGAAAGAGTTTGTTTCCCGGACTCTCTGTAATGCATGGCGCAGAGGGTTTGGACGATTGCGTCGGGTCACCATGACGGTGTCATAATATGCCATCAGGTTCAATAAGTTAGCCCGTCATATTCCTACTTTGCTTCCTATAGCTAGAGAGCGAGTCCACATACCCATTAAAGGACTTAATTATGATCGTAAAATTTTGTATGACTCGGGAGCTACAGGCTGATACTTCATTTCCACTAGTGGTAGAAATTGCCAAGATATTAGAACGTGTTCATGGTGAGGAAAAAGGAAACTAAGGAGGCCAAGACGTATCGAGGTTCTGGGGGATTCAATGGATTCTACTCTGCGAGTATAAATCATTATGGCGGGGGCTCGGGCAGTCAGCCAGCCCAGTTTGCACATCAGATTAATCGAGGTGCTCCAGTAAGTTCTTTTAATGCACCACTATTATAAGTGTCCTATAATGGTTATTCTACTTATCTGGCACAGACTCAGTATGAGCAGCCAAACCTGCAAAGGGGTTGTTATGAATACGATGATACTAGGCACATCATGAGAAAATTGTCCCAGACTTGGGAGAGGCATATTTCATCAAAGCACTCAGTCTACGTGCCCCATTGTAGTTACTACACCACCCACACGACCAGTTAGGGGTAGAGAACAGGCGGGTAGAAGGCGTCCTAGAGGTGGAGACCCAGCCGTTGTTATATTTGTTTTATGGAATGGCAGAGGTCGTTACATCAGATGGTGTCGTTATAGGTACGACCTCGATTTAAAATAAAGGAATAATTTACTTAACTTAATTCGGTTATGAGTATCAAGACGAGTCCTTCTATTGTGCTTCACTTATGAGTGAGCTTCGTAATTCTATAATCTACTTATGTGTTTACTCCTGTTGGGAGGTTTTATGGAGATAACTATGCCTATCATTCCATGTTGGGCTCTAATAAGAGATGTGAGGCTAAAAGTGGCTTTGTGTTACTCATTTCAGTAAGTTTTGATGTAATTTATGGATAATTAATTATAAATTTTAAATTATATGCCCTATCGGTGTGAGGTTAATTATGTGTTGTGATTTTGTTAATTTGTATGGTCGGACTAGTGGTTGGATGGGTGTTAATATTTTGTAACTTTTGTCGGGTTAAGAGACGTGGGCCCACGGGCAATTTTTGGGGCGTAATTTTGGATTTTTTGGGAAATATTAGTATTTTGATATGGAATTAATTCCTATAAATTTTGTGGGCTAAATCAAATTAATTGTGACTAGATTCGAGTCGTTCGGAAGTTGATACACCTAGAAAGGGATTTCTGGAGCATTGTTTAGCTTGCTCGGCATTGAATTTCGCTTGTTCGAGGTAAGTAACTCTTATAAACTTAGAGTTGAGGGTATGAACCCTAAATATATGCATTATGTGAATTGTTGGGAGGTGACGAACATACTAGGTGACGGGCGTATGGGCGTGCACTATAGAAATTTTGACATAATTGTATCTGTGAAATTTTGTTGTTAAATAATCTTGGCCTTTTCCATGTGGTTTTATGTGTTAAAGAAATTGAGCTGAAAAGCATATTAAAAATTATGTTGAGGCTATGTCCCAGTATTTTGGGACCCACAGAGGTCATATTTGTTGTGAGCTATTTGTTTTCTGGGGATGCTTGGAGGCAAAAGGTGTGTCGGTTCCTCACATTATGGCGATTAAGGACATGTATGATGGGGCAAAGACTCGCGTTAGGACAGTAGGAGGCGACTCCGATCATTTTTCGGTTGTAATGGGGTTATAACAAGGTTTTGCGCTCAGTCCGTTCTTGTTCGTTCTGGTGATGGACGCGTTAACACACCATATTCAAAGGGATGTGCCATGGTGCATGCTATTCGTCGTTGACATAGTTCTGATTGACGAGTCGCGAGCCGGTGTTAACGAGAGGCTGGAGGTTTGGAGATAGGCTCTTGAGTCTAAGGATTTCAAGATGAGCAGGACGAAGACGGAATACCTGGAGTGTAAGTTCAGCATTGAGCCGGGGAAGTGGACGTGAGGCTTGAATCACAGGTCATCCCAAGTAGAGGCAACTTTAAGTACCTTGGGTCGGTTATCCAGGGGGGAGGGGAGATTGACGAGGATGTCACTCACCGTATTGGGGTAGGCCGAATGAAGAGGAGGTTAGCATCTGGAGTCCCGTGTGATAACAGAGTGCCATCGATACTCAAAGGTAAATTCTATAAAGCGGTGGTTAGACCGGCCATAATGTATGGGGATGAGTACAGGACTGTTAAGCACTCACATATCCAGAGGATGAAAGTAGCAGAAATGAGGATGTTGAGGTGGATATGCGGGCACACTAGGATGGATAAGATTAGGAACGATGATATTCATGAGAAGGCGCATGTGGCTCCCATTGATGACAAGATGCAGGAAGCGAGGCTTAGATTGTTTGGGCATGTTCAGAGGCGAAGCCCAGATGCTTCGGTAAGGAGATGTGAGTGGCTGGTAGTGGAGGGCACGAGAAGAGGTAGAGTGCGACCTAAGAAGTATTGGGGAGAGGTGATCAGGCAGGATATAGCGAGGCTTTAGAATTCTGAGGACATGACACTTGATAGGAAGATTTGGAGGTCGAGTATTAGGGTTGTAGGTTAAGAGGTAGTTCAATATTTCCTTATTTCGTACCATTATGAGACCAGTCTGTTAGGGTTTGTGTTTAAGGTACCTAGTGGCAATGTGGTGTCTTACTATTTCACTTTTCAGTGCAGGACCTATTTACAGGCTATCGATGTTGCTTGGCATCTTTCTTCTGGGTTTCATGTTGTTCCTATTTTTCCTATGATTTCTATGGTGACACTAATATTGTCTCCTTTTGTCTTTTTGTTTTCTTGAGCTGAGGGTCTTTCAGAAATAGCCTCTCTACTCCTTCGGGGTAGGGGTAAGGTCTGCGTACACACTACCCTCCCCAGACCCCATTAGTGGGATTTTACTAGGTTGTTGTTGTTATTATTTGTTTTAAATTGAAAATTCATACTCAGTCATATTTATTTCATTACATATCATATCTCAGTCTCTGTTGTTATTTATTGATACATCATATTATCATTTTGGGCTATTCTCATGACATTATGAGCCCATGAGAGAGAGACTGGAGAGATTGATGACTAACGGAGGCCGAGGGCCTGATTGTGAGGATATATTTTGGATCGGGTTGCACGTCGCAGCAGGCCATGTTAGCTTTATATATATTATTACTATTATGTGGATCGGGGATTCCCGCCTTCAGTAGGCCTTATTCGCTTATTATGGCACGTGAGTTGTTCGTGCGGATTCTGATCTGATATTATAGCACGTGAGTTGTCCATGCAACACGTGAGTTGTCCGTGCAACACGTGAGTTGTCCGTGCAGATTATAGCACTTGGGTTGTAGGAGCCCCTCCGGAGTCTGTACACACCCCAATTAGCGTAGGTACCTACTGAGTGTGAGTGCCGAGTACTGAGTGACTGGGAGGCATGGGAGATGGTGAGGTATGCCTGATGGGCTATTTACGAGTGATGGTGAGGTAAGCCCGATAGGCTGTATACGAGTGATTGTGAGGTTTGCCCGAGGGGCTGTTTATGATTTTATCATTGAGTTGCATCGCATTGGCATGCACACATGACATACATGCATAGAGATGTATTTCCTCATGCCGTACTGCATCACATCATTCATGATTTTTCACACATTTTTTACAGATGGGCATAGTGATGCATTTGTTTTTACACGGGTTATCTGGAAAGAAATACAACATCTCATTTATTATTGAAAGGATTTTGGAAAAATTATTGTTTTCAAACTTATTCATATTTTTGGCAACTTCGGTAAACGGTTTGGGCTTTCATTGATGTACTTGAAAGGAAGAACTATTATCTTTGAAATCATGATTTAGCTGAGCATTTTATTTTTGAGTTACTTTTGGTATTATCTGCTTTATGTTGTTAAGGACTGTTGTGGACTATTGGTTTTGGACCCGACCTTGGTGGAAGCTCGTCACTACTTTCAACCTAAGGCTAGGTTTGTTACTTACTCAGTACATGGGGTCGGTTGTACTGATACTACACTTTTGCACATTGCATGCAGATATTGGCTGTTGTTGTTGTTGTGCTATATGGTTGCCGGATTTGATGATATACATGCGTTTCTATTGTAGCTGCCTCTTGTTCATGGTAGCATTAGATTATAAAAAATCTTTGTTTATGTACTTTGCAAAAAGAATATGTATTTACTTCATATCAGCTTTGTAAATTCTATTCTTAGAAGCTCATGATTTGTACTACCAGTTCTTGGAAAATGTATAAGATTAAGATCTTTAATTACTTAAATTGCTTAAATATTTGCTATTGCAATTGAATAGTTGAAAGTTGGCTTACCTAGCGGGTTGGGTTAGGTGCCATCACGACTAGTTGGATTTTGGGTCGTGGCACTTACCAAGAACATGTATATCCTTAACAACAAGGTAGGAAGCATAAATAACATCAAGAAGAGTGTTTAAACAAATGTTCCAAATTGAACATTAATCGCGGATTTCAAGCCAATAACAATTCAATAAACTTCAAGTACTTTATTATTTCAGTATTTCAACAAGTCTCAAAAATGATCTTTAACTCATGTATAGAATTCAAAATCTCAAGAATAACACTCGTAGAGTTGTATTTGTGATTAAGTATAATAACGACCGAATATAGCACATCAATAATTTTTGCAAAAGTCCGTCAGATTTTTAATCAAATTATAATAAGCCAAATCAGGGTTTCTAGCATTTAATGTCACATTCATAGAAATCTAGAAGTCAAAAAAGACATGAAACAAAAGTGTCACATAATTCTACAAAGCACAATAAATCGTATAATTTAGCCCCGAGCATGATTAACCCTGGCACATGTATATATACTCATCACCTCATATATGTATCACCCAAGCATATAACAAAAAATGGCAATTAGTAGGAAAATTTTCTTCAACAAAGTTAGGCAAAACATTTACCTCAAACAAGCCAATCCAATGCCGAGCAAGCTAAACAATTGCTCCGGGAATTTCATTCTGCACGTACCCACCTCTGAACGCGTTCCTTTCTCCTCAATTTAAAGCCAAGGATCCGAAACTGAAATTCACCCCTTAAGTACACTACAACGATCCTCTACACAAAGCAACTTTAATCTATAATATCAACATCCAATGGAACCAACATTAGTAACCAATTCCATAGTTTAAGTCATTTAGACACTTTATCAAACACCTAGTAGGCATAAAGCTCTTCACCTCTTAACCATAGAATTAGTCCATCCAACTACCACCATTGACAATTGTCACGACCCAAAATTCTAACATGTCGTGATGGCGCCTATCTCAGTACTAAGCAAGCCGACAACATCAATAATTCACGATTACCTTTCAATTTAAAAACGTAACGTTTAATGCAATACCAAAATCTTAGCAAAATTCCAATACAACACTCTCAAAACCTGGTGTCACTGAGTACATGAGCATCTAATATGAATACAAATCTGGGAAAGTACGGTCTATAATAGTCTAAGACAAAAAATACAGTAATACAGATATAGGAAAGGAGAGACAAGGTCTGCGAAATACGGCAGCTACCTCTGAATCTTCGAAAACTCAGCTGTACGGAAGAATCAACACCCGCTATGTCTGGGAACACCTAGATCTGCACACGAAGTGCAGGGTGTAGTATGAGTACAACCAACTCAGCAAGTAACAATAATAACTAAGGCACTGAAGATAATGACGAGCTACACATTCATAGTTCACTTTCAGTAGTTCCAGTAAAGAATAGACATGCTTGCAAATTCGGCATTCAGAGATTTCACCACAAAGATAGATAGCAACCAAGTGCAACAACAAATGCAAGGCAAGTACAGCCTCTCAGGCAACAGTCACTCAGCTCATCATAACAACTCAACCACTCGGCTCTCAGCCCTCAGCACTCACACTCAATGGGTACCCGCGCTCACTGGGGGTGTGTACAGACTCCGGAGGGGCTCCTACAGCCCAAGCGCCATAATCTGCACGGATAACTCACGTGCTGCACGGACAACTCACGTGCTATAATATCCTGCATGGACAACTCACGTGCCATAATATCCTTACCTCACCAATAGGCCCTCGGCCTTACTCAGTCCTCAACCTCTCAAGTCTCTCGGGTTCTCAGATATCACAAAGATCAGCCCAAACAAGAATAACATAGTATATTAATAAATATCCAGAAATACTGAGGTATAATACGCAAGCAAAATCGTACCTGAGTACAACACAACAATTAGCAATTAATTCAACAGGTACGCGACCTCTGTGGGTCCCAACAGTACTATCACATAGCCTAAGCATGATTTTTAACATGATTTACAGTCAAATTTCTTCAACACAAAGAGAGCTTATAGCTAACAACAGGTTATTCAACTTTACAGTTTTCACGGGACAGACCAAGTCACAATCCCTTCGGTGCACGCCCACACGCATGTTACCTAGCATGTGCGTCACCTCCAAAATAATCACATGACACAAAATTCGGGGTTTCATACCCTCCGGACCAGATTTATAACTGTTACTTACCTCAAACCGTGCAATTCTTTATTCCGCTATGCCCTTTCCACGAGAATTGGTCTCCAAAAGCCTCGTAACTAGCCACATTTAATTCGATTAAGTCAATACCAATTATTGTAATTACTTCCATAAGGAAATACTAATTTTACCAATAAAATCCGAAATTAACTCAAAAATCGCCCGTAGGGCCCACATCTCGGAACCCGACAAAAGTTATAGAATATGAACGCTCATCTAACCACGAGTCCAACCATATAAATTTCACCAACAATCCGACACCAACTAGACCCTCAAATCTTCAATTAAAGTCTATGAAGATTTCTAATATTTTCAACCCAATCCTTACCCATTTGAACTTAACAATCTTTCCACAACCTTATTGGTATGTATACATGATACTCTACACCCAAGAATCATACTATTAATCACCCATCTTTACTCCAAACCCGAAATTGAAGAATTAGGGAAGGAAATTCTTACCTCCTTGAAGCCCTAGCAAGATCCTTGTGAAATCTTCAAACCTTGAACAAGAAATGATGGATAAATGACCAAGTCTTCACTTTCTCTCCCTAAAATGCTCTCACTTCTCTCTAAACTATCAGATTTTGGCTCAAAAATGAGCTCCAAGGGCTATAAATCGAAGTTGGGTCGGGTCGAAAATTAGAAAGAAAAGAAGCTCTGAAGTTGCGATCGCATAATAGGTATGTGGTCCGTATACCGGTCGCATAATTTGGCCTCCAAAGCTGGGAGTTACTGACCTGTTCTGCGGTCATTATGCGGTCCGCATACTTGTTCTGCGATCGCATAATGCATTGCAAAATAGGTCTGCGGTCGCATAGTGCACCGCAGATTTTTCTCAAATCTTGCCCCTCTACTGATCCAATTTGCGACCATTATGCGGTCTGCAGAGTGATTCTGCGACCGC
>AWOL01S0006686.1:302718-314525 GCA_000715115.1 Nicotiana otophora | reverse complement strand
GGCCGGACAACTATTTTACATACTATATGGAGAGAGTTGAGTCAGTATCAACAGGTAAGCATATCTTCATATTATTTTTGACTCCCAGTTACATTCAGTTATTATATCATCAGTTCAGTTTTAGCTTTCAGTTATTCTGTTGCCTTACATACTCAGTACATTATTTGTACTGACGTCCCTTTGCTGGGGACGCTGCATTTCATGCCTGCATGTCCTGATAGACAGCTGGATAGACCTTCCCAGTAGACAGAGCTAAATGACAGCTTGGTTGGTAAGCTCCACTTCCCCAAAGTTACCAGGTCTAGACCTTGGAGTCTGATTTAAATAACTGGTTTGATGGGTAGGTCGAGGCCCTGTCCCGACCATGATATAGTTCAACTATCTCTAGAGGCTTGTAGACAAGTCCTGTATAGTTTGTATATCAGTAGATATTCATGGAGGCCTCGTCAGCGTGCACATTTATATATGGATATATATATATATTTAAATATATATTAGTTTTTGGGTATGTTTACCCCTCAGATAAGAGAGACGATATTTTCAGATGATTCAGAATATGGCCTCATCGACCTAGGTTGAGGGTTATCCCTCTAGAGTTCATAGTTACCGAGTGGTACGCTCGGGTTGAGTATGGTACCGGGTGCCGGCCATGTCTCTTCAGGTTTGGGGCGTGACAATTGGAGACTAGAGTTGATCTCTTGTTGCTTAGTATGGTTGATTTCAATGTGATCTTGGGTATGGCCTGGTTGTCTTCATATCATATTGTTATGGATTCTCGCACTATGACCGTGATGTTGGCGATGTCGGGGTTGCCACAGATTGAGTGGCGAGGTTATCTAGACTATGTTCCCAATAGAGTGATTTCATACCTGAAGCCCCAGCGGATGGTTGGAAAGGGTTGTTTATCTTATTTGGCCTTTGTGAGGGATGTTGTAGCTGAGACCCCTACTATTGATTCAGTTCCGGTGGTGCGAGATTTTCCGGATGTGTTTTCTGCAGACCTATCAGGCATGCCGCCGGACAGGGATATTGACTTTGGTATTGACCTAGTGTCGGGCACTCAGCCTATTTCTATTCCTCCGTACCGTATGGCACAAACTGAGTCAAAGGAGTTGAAGGAGAAGCTTCAGGAACTCCTTGATAAGGGGTTTATTAGGCCTAGCGTATCACCTTGGGGTACACCGGTTCTGTTTGTAAAGAAGAAGGATGGTACTATGAGAATGTGGATTGATTATAGATAGTTGAACAAAATCACAATCAAGAACAAGTATCCTTTGCTGCGTATTGATGATCTGTTTGCCCAACTTCAGGGAGCGAGGGTGTTCTCTAAGATTGATTTGAGGTCTGGGTATCACCAGTTGAAGATTTGGGACTCAGATATTCTTATGATAGATTTCAGGACCCGTTATGAACATTATGAGTTCCTTGTGATGTCTTTTAGGCTAACCAATGTCCCAGCAGCATTCATGCATCTGATGAACAGTGTATTTCACCCTTATCTTGAATCGTTTGTCATTGTATTCATTGATGATATCCTAGTGTACTCTCATAGCTAGGAGGAGCATACCCAGCATTTAAGGATTGTGTTGCAGCGGTTGAGGGAGGAGAAGCTTTATGCCAATTTCTGCAAGTGTGAGCTTTGGCTCAGTTCAGTGGCGTTCTTGGGGCATGTGGTGTCCAGTGAAGGGATTCAGGTGGATTCAAAGAAGATAGAGGCGGTTCTGAGTTGGCCCAAACCATCCTCAACTATGGAGATTCGGAGCTTTCTAGGTTTGGATGGTTATTACCATCACTTTGTGCAGGTTTTCTCGTCTATTGCATCGCCCATGACCAAATAGACCCAAAAGGGTGCTCCTTTCAGGTGGTCGGATGAGTGTGAGGAGAGCTTTCAGAAGCTTAAGACTGCTTTGACCACATCTCCAATTCTAGTTCTACCTTCAACTTCTGGTTCTTATACGGTGTATTATGATGCTTCTCAAATTGGTATTCGGTGTGTTTTGATGTTGAGGGTAGAGTGATTGCTTATGCATCGCGCCAGTTGAAGCCTCATGAGAAGAACTACCATGTTCATGATTTGGAGTTGGCTTCCATTATTCATGCATTGAAGATTTTGAGGCATTATCTCTATGGTGTGTCTTGTGAGGTCTTTATAGATCATCGGAGCCTCCAACGCTTGCTCAAACAGACTAAATTTGAGGCAGCGGAGATGGATGGAGCTGCTAAAGGACTATGATATTACTATTCTGTATCATTCGAGGAAGGCCAATATGGTGGCCGATGCCTTGAGTAGGAAGGCACTGAGTATGGGTAGCCTTGCATTCATTCCCGTTGGTGAGAGACCTCTTATAGTTGATGTGTAGGCCTTGGCCAACCAGTTTATGACATTGGACATTTTGGAGCCCAGTCGAGTGCTAGCTTGTGTGGTTTCTCGGTCTTCCTTATTTGATCGCATCAGAGAGCGTCAATATGATGATCCTCATTTTCTTATCCTCAAGGACAAGGTTCATCACGGTGATGCCAGAGATGTGACTATTGGAGATGATGTGGTGTTGAGGATGCAGGGCTAGATATGTGTGCCTAATGTAGATTGGCTACGTGAGTTGATTCTCGAGGAGGCCCATAACTCTCGGTATTCCATTCATCCGGGAGCCACGAAGATGTACCAGGACTTCAGGCAACATTATTGGCGGAGGAGGATGAAGAAGGATATAGTAGGATTTGTAGCTCGGTGCCTTAACTGTCAGTAGGTAAAGTACGAGCATCATAGGCTGGGCGGATTGCTTCAGAATATAGAGATTCCTGAGTGGAAGTGGGAGCGGATCACCATGGATTTCGTAGTTGGGTCCCACGGACTTTGAGGAAGTTTGATGCTATTTGGGTGATTGTCGATCGGATAATAAAGTCCATGCACTTGATTCCAGTTGGTACCACTTATACTTCGGATCGGTTGGCTGAGATTTATATCCAAGAGATTGTGCGCCTTCACGGTGTGCCAGTTTCAATTATTTCAGATAGAGGCACGCAATTATCGCAGTTTTGGGGGGCCGTGCAGTGAGAGTTAGGCACTCAAGTTGAGTTGAGTACAACATTTCACTCTCAAATAGACGGATACTCCGAGCGCACTATTCAGATACTAGAGGACATGCTACGCACTTGCGTCATTGATTTTGGGGGTTCATATGACCAATTTCTACCACTCGCGGAGTTTGCTTACAACAACAGCTATTAGTCGAGCATTTAGATGGCTTCGTATGAGGCATTGTATGGGAGAAAGTGTAGGTCTCCGGTGGGTTGGTTTGAGCCTGGTGAGGCTAGGCTATTGGGTATAGACTTAGTTCAGGATGCATTGGACAAGGTTAAATTGATTCAGGAGCGGCTTCGCACGGCGCAGTCTAGACAAAAGATCTATGCTGATAGGAAGGTCCGTGATGTGTCTTACATGGTTGGGGAGAAGGTTCTGCTAAAGGTTTCACCCATGAAGGGTGTTATGAGGCTCGGGAAGAAGGGCAAGTTGAGCCCTCGGTTTATTGGTCCGTTTGAGGTACTTCAGAGGATTGGAGAGGTGGCTTAAAAGCTTCTCTTGCCACCTAGTTTGTCGAGTATGCATCCAGTATTTCATGTTTCTATGCTCCGAAAGTATGTCAGTGATCCGTCTCATGTTTTGGATTTCAGCATAGTTTAGTTGGATGGTGATATAACTTATGATGTGGAGCCAGTGGCCATTTTGGATCGACAGGTTCAAAAGTTGAGGTCAAAGGATATAGCTTCAGTAAAGGTGCATTGGAGAGGTCATCCCGTAGAGGAGGCTACTTAGGAGACCGAGTGGGAGATGCAGAGCAGATATCCACACCTACTTATGACTCCAGGTATGTTTCTAAACCCGTTCGAGAACGAATATTTGTTTAAGAGGGGGAGGATGTAATGACCCGGCCAGTCGTTTCGAGAGTTGTAGCCATGTTCCCCTATATTTTGCTCCTTATGTGCTTTATAGCTGTTATATGACTTACCAGGTTAGTTGGTTTGGGTCCGGAAGAATTTTGGAATGAATTGAGACACTTGAAAGTTTAAGTTAAAAATATTAATCGGATGTTGACTTATGTGTAAAATACCCCGGATTTGAAATTGGATGGTTTCGTTAGCTCCGTTGGTTGATTTTGGACTTAAGAGTGTGTTCGGATTGTGATTTGGAGGTCCGTAGCTGAATTAGGCTTGAAATGGTAAAAGTTGGATTTTTGGAGAGTTTGACCGGGAGTGGACCTTTTGATATCAGGGTCGGATTGGGAGTCCAGAAGTTGGAGTAGGTTTGTGGTGTCATTTGTAATATGTATGCAAAATTTGAGGTCAATCAGACCTGATTTGATAGGTTTTGGCGTCGTTTGTAGAATTTGGAAATTTCAAAGTTCATTAGGCTTGAATCTATGTGTGATTCATGTTTTTGATGTTCTATGAGGTGATTTGAGGGTTAGATTAAGTTCGTATGAGGTTTTAAACTTATTGGTATGTTTGGTCGAGGTCTGGGGGGCCTTGGGTTGATTTTGGGTGGTTAACGGACCAAGGTTTGAAGTTGAAGAGATGCTGAAGTATGAGGACTGCTTGTGTAACCGCACCTGCGGAGTGGGGACCGCAGGTGCGAGCCCGCAGAAGTGGGAAGAAAGCCATAAAAGCGGGCAAGGAGGAATTGGGTAGAGTCGCAGGGGCGAGGTTCCTTCCGCATTTGCGAGGCCGCAGATGTGGTTCAAGGCACGCAGAAGTGGAGGCAGTTGGTTAAGTGACTTCTCCATAAGCGGAGATTCCACAGCAAATGCGGGACCGCAGAAGCGGATTTTGTGACCGAAGATGCGGTTTGAGTGGGCAAAACATATAAATGCTAGGGTTCGCGATTTTGGCTTCATTTTAACATTTTTGATCTCCGACTTAGGTTATGTTTTAGAGAGATTTAGAAGGGATTCTTGAGGTAAGTCACTTATGGTTAAATTTCTTCAATAATTATGTTTCCCTATTGATTTTCCCACCTGGTTGTTGTGTTTTTGAGGTGTAATTTGGGGATTTGAGGCTAGGGATATGGAAAGTTGATTTTGGGGATTTAAGTGTATATTTGGTGTCGGATTCTGATGAATTTGGAATGGTTAGACTCGTAGTTGAATGGGCTTTCGGGTTTTGTGACTTTTGTTGGATATCGAGACATGGGCCCAGGGACTGGCTTGCAGCCGATTTCGGGTTTTGATTCATAATTTTGTATTTTCTTGTGGAATTGATTCCTTTAGCCCGTATTGATTGTATTGTACTACTTGTGGCTAGATTCGGGGCATTTGGAGGCCGATTTGCGAGGCAAAGGCGTATTGGAGTAGTGTTTTGCTCAGATTGAGGTAAGTAACAGTTCTAAATCTGGTTCTGATAGTATGAAACCCTGTATTTTTTGTTATGTGATTTTTTTGGAGGTGCCGCACATGCTAGGTGATGGGCGTGTAGGCGTACACCGTAGGAATTGTGACTTGGTCTATTCCATGTAAGTGTAAAGTTGAATAACTTGTTGTTAACTGTATGCTCTCCATGTGTTATAGAAATCTGAGTTTAAATCAGGTTAGAAATCATGTTTAGGCTATGTGCTGGTACTGTTGGGACCCACAGAGGCCGTGATACCTGTTTAATTGCCTGCTAATTGCTACTTGTACTTGGTCACAGATTTATTTGCATATCATACCTCAGTCTCTCTTGTACCTTGTTGATATGTTATACCATTTCTATTTTGGGTTGATTTCTATGATTCGTGAGAGCCCGAGAGACTGGTGAGGTTGATGATTGGGTGAGGCCGAAGGCCCGATTTTGAGGATATTGATACTATATCATGTGAGTTGTCCGTGCAGCACGTGCGTTGTCCATGCAACATGTGAGTTGTCCATGCGGATTATAGCGCTTGGGCTGTAGGAGCCCCTCCAGAAGGTACCTATTGAGTACGAGTGTTGGGTAGCCAAGTGTCGAGTGTCGAGTGTTGAGCTATTGAGAAAGACTAAGTGACTGTTGCTCTGAGAGGTTGCATTTGATTTCATTGTTGTTGCACTTAGCTTCCATATATCACTGCTTTGAAATTTCCAAGAGAAATTATATCCGGTTTTTCCTCGAACTTGACATGTATAAACGGATTTGACTTAATTGCCGGATTTGAAACACTACTTTCCTAGTTGAGACTACTGAAATTGAACTATAGTTGTGTAGCTCGTCTTTATCTTCAGTCCTTATTTAGTCTTGTTACTTACTGAGTTGGTTGTACTCACGCCACACCCTGCACTTCGTGGGTAGATCCAGGTATTTCCGGACACGGAGGGTGTTGATATCATGCACAACTGATCTTTGGAGACTACGAGGTAGCTGCCCGGCGTTCGCAGTCTTTGTTCCTCCTTCATTATCTTTCCTTTTTATTGTATTCAGATCCAGACTTTCATAGACATTACTCTTCTAGACAGGTGATGTATAGATGCTCATGAGCTCAGTGACACCCCGATTTGGGAATTTTCCGCATTTGTGTTTTGGGTTTTACCCCGTTTATGAAAATGTTTTTTTTATTTAAAACTACTTTGATTCATTTTCTGTTAATTCTTGGGAGTATTTTGGAAATATTGGTTTGCCTAGTACCACGATAAGTGACTTCACGACTGGTTAGGATTTTGGGTCGTGACACTTCTTTACTTTAATTTCCATATGCTCTTCCTTGTGCGAAGTATGTTAGAAAATACGCAAGAACATGATATATTTATTTAAAATCTTTAATATTTAACATATAAAAATATATGAATAAATTATATCCATCACCTACAAAATACTTAGAGAAGTGTGCACTTGGGGATGCAGCTCGTCCTTGGTAAGCGAAAATTCTAGCTGCACCAAGACCACCACCACCTTGGATCACATCAGGGGTTCCTATCCAGCGGAGCACATTAAGCTTCGAGTCAAAATGAGAATCACTTGCCAATTCCTTGGGCAGTCTTGGTTTCCTCTATTATGGTCAGGTACCCTATGAATGTGGGTGCCTTGATGTCTTCCAACATCTTAGTAATCGCCAGGCAGGATGACTCTTCCTAGCCGTATCCCAACACTATTATAGAGTATTTTACGGATGCGAGGGTGGAACCAAAATATTTTGATACAAAGGTGAGGACTGAAGAAGCCTTTCTCATGGTACTCACTTATAGATGCGAACAATCCAAAGAGAAAAAGTTAGCCATCTACCACCACAGGACAGTCTGATGAGCGAGTTGTGGTAGTTGCGGAGGAATTTGCTATTCCATCTACTTCGATCGAGCCTTCCTCTAGTGCCGCAACTATGCCTCCATAATCATCTTCAGTCCCTACTACAGTTCCTGCCACAGCTTCCACCTCAGTTTTGAGGCTAGTGCCCATGCCGACTGCCCCACGTTTTGCACTGCGAGTCTCCCAAACATTGGCGAGCTTCAACAACTGGATGCAAACAGCCACTGCAAAGTTGTCTGACTTATCCAGCACAGTTGCAACACATTCCTCTGTTCAGGCACCTCAGTTTCCCCCGACCATGGAAGAGACATTGAAGAAGCTCTTAGAAAACCAGAACACTATCATGTCTACTTTGGTATAGCACGGATTTAGTGATTGAGGAGCTGGGAAAAGAAGTAAAGAAAATGAGAAAGTCCCAGGCTAGCAAGAAGTCAGTGGACAAGATCCGGAGACAGGTGACCAAGATTGCAGCAGCCGGAGATCTCCCCTTTGACATGCTGATTAACCCAGATGCATCAGCACCATCAGCACCGTTGGCACCAGCTATCCAGTCTGAGGAGCCAGACCTGGCTGCCGACACTGCCAAGAGGCAGTGCGTCAGATGTTCACCAACCCAACCACTCCCAGAGTTGATGATGATGTGATCCGGTTGGATGAGCCTGAGGGCAGTGACATTGCTGGGGACACAGAGATGTCCAAGGATCCATATGGAGTTTTCTTTACCATTTTCCTTCTTTTACTATAATTTATTTAAGCATTGGGGACAATGCTTATTTTATTCGGGGGGGGTTACTTTATTGTTCTTATTTGGTACAATCTGATACATTTGGCCTTAATAACTTGATATTATTTTCTTTTTTATCTCATTATGTATATATTCTCTTTTCTCTCTCATTATGTATATATCCTCTCTCTCTCTCTCTCTCTCTCTCTCTCTCTCTTTGTGTATATTCATTATGCTTTCAATTGTTTTTGCTTTGTAGCTTCTTTATGCTAGTTTCCTTGTTAGTTAGTGTTTGATTTAGTAGTTTCTTTTTATGTTCTAGTAGATAATAAGACTTTGGTTTTCTTAATGCCACGGTTCTTTCCAAATGTATTTATTGTGTGAACCGGGTGACTCATCCCAACGATGGATAGCGTGACAACCTTCTTAAAGGAATGAGTCTATTTTGTGTTTAGGTAATAATAGTAGTAGTAATGAATAAAAAGACCCAATTAAGTCAAGCTCGAAGAGTCAAACATGCTTTATTTAGCACCAACACACTTAACTACGTGGTTATGGTTAGACACAAGGTTTTTAAAAGGAAA
This sequence comes from Nicotiana otophora, assembly GCA_000715115.1. NCBI lineage: Eukaryota > Viridiplantae > Streptophyta > Magnoliopsida > Solanales > Solanaceae > Nicotiana > Nicotiana otophora. The sequence goes on along the minus strand of AWOL01S0006686.1, from coordinate 305,972 downwards.
TAGCTTTAGTTAGTGACTTTGTGACTCTTGTGTTGACTTTGATACCATCGGGTGGTCTAATTGGACCATAGTGATCTTCAATCTTGAATGTGGTCGTTGTAGGCCCTCGACTCTATCCTATTTAACAATCTAGTTGTGTGAGGGGTGAGATACTTTGTTGCTAGTCCAAGTACCCGTGCGAAGGGTCTAGAACTTGCCCCGAATGTGTTTTAAGGCAAAATCTTAAGTTTTTCTTGGCTTGAAAAGTGATTGTAGGCTTTTCCTGGCCCGTTTGAGTTTTCTATTGCATACCAATGTTGTCATCCCTAGTCAACCCCTTCAAGCCTTTATCCTTTCTCATTTGAAAACCATGTTACAAGCCTTTACCCGTTCTATCGTGACCCTCTCTTGGCACCCGATCTTTCCTAAACACTCATGTGAAACAAATGGCTAAAACCATAAGTTTGGGGGAGAGACGAGGAAATTGAAAAAGGTATCAAGGCGCAAAAAGAGAAAAGAAATGATGAGAAGAAAAGGCAAGAAAAGAAAATAACAAAGAGAAAAATGCGAAAAAGTGAATAAATGGAAGAGTTGAAGGGATTCAAAGAGAGGTAATGATCCCAAACATGGAGAAATATGAATGTAATGATCAAGAAAGAGTGATGTTAAGTCTCTCTAGTCCCCCAAGGAAAAGAAAGTGCCCCAAGGAATTGGTAAAGCGCGAGCCGAGAAATGAAAGATGGAGTGCTTAAGGAAGGTGTAACCACTTACCCATATTGTATCAAACCCTAGTCCAAAAGCCTTCATTACATCCCAAAAGAAGTCCTACTTGATTTTGAACCGAGTGAGCTTACATTAGTGGTGATCTACATGAGGGGCAAGCCTATGGTAGTTGAAGTCGTACTTGTAACATTCTCTTGAGAAAGATGAGTGAGCCTTTCATAAATCTTTCAAAATAAAGAACTAATTTCTTAAGTGAGTTTGGAAAATGGAAAGTAGAGAAGGAAGAGTTTGGAGTCGACCATGACCTATAATATAGAGCGAGAGTCTTTGATGAGTAAAGTCAACTCTTGAAGCTCGAATGTCACATTAGAACTATATGTGCATAAATGTTTAACTTGTCGCCTTGTTGATAATACATGAGTATTGTGGGTAATTGTTCGTCCCAACTAAGGTGTGAATGGATGACCCATGGCTAGTTGTAATGACCCTTAACTGCTGGAGGTGGGAATTAATTTATTTTACTTGAGGACAAGCAAAGACTTAAGTTTGGGGGAGTTGATATGTGGGGATTTTGACTGCTTATTAGCGCCTTTTAGCAATTATTTTAGTCTAAAAGAATTGAATTGTGTTCCCCAAACTGATGAAAATGTGCAAAATTGCAGGAATGATGGAAGTTGCTCTCCCGAGATGAAATCCGACTCAAAAAGGAGTATTCTGAAGCACAAGGAAATAAAAGGCACAGAAGCATAAATGTGTGTTCCGCAGAAGCATAAAAGACATTTGTATAAAGTGCGGACCGCACATGAATTGTGCACCCGCAAAGTTGGGCTAATAGTCGAAGATCAGAGAATATGCAAAAATACCAACTCCAAGAGCCTCTGTGAATTAGGGGCCGCATAAGAATTGTGCGGCCACTGAAGAATGCTTTGCGGCCGCAGTCTTAATTGTGCAGACCGCAGAAGAGTTGCCTTGCGGGCACAGTCCAGAAGTGTGTGGCTGCAGAAGATTGCCTCGCGGTCACAGAACTCCTTTTTCCTGCCAGCTGAAGAAATTTGCGGACCGCACATAGAATTGTGCGGTCATAGAACCTCCTCCCGAGGGATATTTTTGTCCGTGATTTTCAACCCTGTATAAATAGACGAATTTCAAAAACTAGGGTTTAGGGTTTTGAACCTCTGAAGTTGTTGTAGCGTTTTTCTTTGCCACTTCAGGAAGTTTTGTATTATTTTGGTGCTTTAACATTAGATTTCTTTATTTTAATCTTCTACTATGATTTTAATTATTTTTTTCTTCTCTAATTTATGTGATTTCTATCATGAGTAGCTAGACTTCTACTAGGGTTGTGACCCAACCCTAGTGTGTGAACCTTATGGGTGATTAATTTAGTGTTTGTTTATGATTGGGTGTTTATTATTTAGCTCAGTTCATGATTCAATTGTAGAATTGATGGTTGCAAACATTGATTCATGCCTATTTGACTTAGTCTCTACTTGAGAAAGAGGGACTTAGTCTAGGATAACTTAGCTAACAAGAAATTGGGTCAATTGAGAGATTGATTAACCCAGTTAAAGGGTTCAACCTAGAGATAGTAACAACCCAACTTGAACTCTTGTCAACCATTTTGGTAGATACCCATTTGGTCTGGAGAAAGACAAATTGGGTAAAACTAGTCTCTGACCGAGAGGTATTGAGTGGGTAACGCAAAGTTGTGAGCTATAATACACCCCAACAGATTACACAAGCATTAAGGTCTTTATCTCATTAGGCGAACACCTAGGTTATGGTCACAGCCCTAGGCCTTTAATCTAATTAGAAAAACCTCAAAAATAATTATCTCTAGTTTTCTGTTGTCACGCCCCAAACTTGGGGGGCGAGACCGGCACCCGGTGCCTTACCTATCCTTGCATACCAACTTACGACTAAGGGATTCTGAACATGTGATGCCGTACTTTGGCCATGGTCCACATTGCAAGACAGCTGCGAATGCTGACTAAATATCAATATAAAGCTGGGCCGACAAGGCCGTCATAACTACTACAGCTGGCAAAACAACAAAATATAGGTAAAAGGCCTACCAGCCCAACATACTGTACTAACTGACAGGATATATCTACAAGCCTCTACTAGTGGATATACTGTGATCGGAACTGCTCCTCGACCTACTCATAACATATATACATATATACACAAGATGTACATAAAGCTCTAGACCCGACAACTCCGAAAGGCATGGAGCTTATCGATCAAGCTGAACTCGGGTAACACGTAATGAGGAGGTCTACCCGTCTATCTGTCTAAATCTGCACGTATGAAATGCAGCGTCCCCAGAAAAGGGACGTCAGTACAAAATAATATACCGAGTATGTAAGGCAATATACTGAAAGCTGAAACTGAACTGATAATATAATAAGTGAAAGCAATTGGAAGTCGAAGATAATCTGAAGATATGCTTACCTGTTGATACTGACTCAACCCTCTCAATATAGTAAGTAAAATAGATGTCCGGCTCTATGAGGCTCGATATATATATATATAACTGCTCTGCCATAGTA
>AWOL01S0006686.1:268301-285702 GCA_000715115.1 Nicotiana otophora | reverse complement strand
ATATATATAATTTAATATAAAACCAATATGGCATGATGCGGCGCGCAACTCGATCCCATATATATCCTCACAATCGATGAACATGACTGAGTATCAAATCTATATTTTAAAATAATTAATTCAGCAACAACACGACCCTATGGGTCCCAAAATATCGGCACGTAGCCTAAACATGATCCTTAATTCGAGCCTCAGCTCAATTTCTCTAACACGTGGAGGATACGGGGAAAATAACATTATTCTTTAATTTTTAAAACTCCACATAGTTTATTTAAGTCATAGTTTCTATGGTGCACGCCCATACGCCCATCACCTAGCATGTGTGTTACCTCCAAACAATTCATATAACACGTAATTCAGGGATTTACACCCCCAGAACCAAGTTTAGAAGTATTACTTACCTCAACCCGCATAATTCTTTACTCCAGTATGCCTTTGACTCGCGAATCGAACTCCAAACGCATCGAATCTAGTCAAAATTAATTCAATTAAGTCAATATAAATTATAGGAATTAATTCCAGGTGAAAATACTAATTTTTCAACAAAATTCGAAATTTAACTCAAACATTTCCTGTGGGGCCCATATCTCGGAACCCAACAAAGGTTACAACCATGAGTCCAACCATGATCACAAATTACTTACCTCAAGTTCAGGCGGAGCTCGGCTTATTTTATATTATTTATTTATTTTGGACAATTTTTGAGTAGATTTCGGTGGTGGTTTTCTGCTATTGTTTTGGGTTGTTTGGTGACTGATTTGGGCTGTTTCACAACAGATTATTTATGGCTGCTTTGAAGGGGGTTTTGGTAGTGTTTTTGTATTATTTTGGAGATGGCCTTAGGTGACAAAACAGTGAGGTTTTAAAGCTGATCTATGGCTGAAAAACATGAGCTATCATTGCCTTCCGATGATGAAGAGTTAAAGATGAGAATGACGATGAAAACAAAATGTTCTTTGGGTGGAAAACGCTGCTCACTCTTTTCTTATTGTCCGGCACTCAATTCTCTCTTTTCGCTTTTTCACTTACTCAATTGTTTCTTTTTCCTTTTTGTCCCCCCCCCCCCTAATGATAAAAGGTAATTATATAATATAGTATGGTGTGTGAGTTGTTAAAGAGAAAAAGTGGGGAGGTGGAAAGTGAGGTGTGTGCTGTGAGGAGACGTGAGGGAAAGGGACGTGAAAGGTGGGAAGTTAGGCTAGAAAATGGGAATTGTCAAAACTCTATTTCGGAATTGTTTACACATAAGTCAACATCCGGTCAGCTATTTCAACTTAAGCTTTCATCCTTGAGACTAAGTAGGCGTTTGGACATGCATTCCAAATTGTTTTTTGGAATTTGGAATTTCACTAAATTTTCAATTGAAGATGAAGTTGTGTTTGGTTATAATTTTCGCAATATATTTGGATGTCTTTTTTTTCAAAACCATAAACATGATTTATACCCACAACTTATAAAAATATCAAAACCATCCTAATTTGATTATCCTACTTGAAATAAACAATCAAAATGCTATTGTTTAACTGTTATCATATTCTGCTTTACTGCAATACACAGAAGATGCAAAATCAATATCACATTTTCTAATTCTACTAATACACAGAGAAGGAATTTAAGCCAAAAACAACATAAATATGAACAACTACTGGGGTTATTTTATAAATTTTAAAAATACAGGGTAAAATTGTAACACTTAAAACTAGCAAATTCCCATTTTCAATTGAAAAACTGGTCAGAACCAGTTTTTCAAATTTAAAAATGGATTTTCAACTGAAATTGGAAAATTTGGTAAGAATGGGATAACCAAACATTGTTTTCAAAAAAGAATTTGGAAAAAAGGAAAATATTTGTATCTCCAAACGGGCTCTAATTATCTCAATTCATTCTGAAACCTCACCATACCCGAACCAATTACTCTGACAAGTCACATAACAAGTGTAAAACACAAAATGAGTAGTAAATGGGGGAACGGGGCTGTAATACTCAAAACAATCGGTTGGGTCATTACATTCTCCCCCTCTTAAATAAACATTCGTCCTCGAACGGGTTTAGAATCATACCTGGAGCCTCAAATAGATGTGGATATTTGCTCTGCATCTCCCGTTCATTCTCCCAAGTAGCTTCTCCAACTGGATGGCCTCTCCACTGTACTTTCACTGAAGCTATGTTCTTTGATCTCAACGTTCGAACCCGCCGGTCCAAAATGGCCACTGGCTCCATATCATAAGTCAAATTACCATCTAACAGCACTGTACTGAAATCCAAAACATGAGTCGGATCTCTGACATACTTTCGGAGCATACATACATGAAACACTAGATGAACACCTGATAGATTAGGCGGCAATGCAAGTTCATAAGCCACCTCTCCAATATTCTTGAGTATTTCAAAAGGTCCAATGTACCAATGACTCAATTTCCCCTTCTTCCCAAATCTCATAACACCCTTCATAGGCGAAACTCGGAGTAGTACCTTCTCTCCTACCATGTAAGCAATATCACGAACCTTCCAGTCAGCATAACCTTTCTTTCTAGACTGCGCCATGCGAAGTCAATCCTGAATCAATTTAACCTTTTCCAAAGCATCCTAAACTAAATCAGCACCCAATAGTCTAGACTCACCCGGCTCAATTCAACCCACTGGAGACCGACATCATCTCCCATATAAAGCCTCATATGGAGCCATCTAAATGCTCGATTGGTAGCTGTTATTATAGGCAAACTCTGCAAGTGGCAGAAACTGATCCCAAGAACCACTAAAATCTATAACACAAGCACGTAGCATATCTTCCAATATTTGAATAGCGCGCTCGAACTGTCCGTCCGTCTGGGTGTGAAATATTGTACTCAACTGTACATGTGTGCCTAACTCTCATTGTACTGCCATCCAAAATTGTGATGTAAACTGCGTGCCCCGAACTAAAATGATATACACTAGCACACCGTGAAGGCGAATAATCTCGCGGATATAAATCTCAGCCAACCGCTCTGAAGAATAAGTAGTACCAACTAGAATAAAATGTGTGGACTTGGTCAATCGATCCACAATCACCCAAACAACATCAAACTTCCTCAAAGTCCATGGGAGCCCAACTACGAAGTCCATGGTAATACACTTCCATTTCCATTCTGGAATTTCAAGTTTCTAAAGCAATCAACCCGGTCTTTGATGCTCGTACTTCACCTGTTGAAAATTTAGGCACCAAGATACAAACTCAACTATATATTTCTTCATTTTCCTCCACCAATAGTGCTGTCTCAAGTACTGGTACTTCTTAGCGGCACCCGGATGAATGGAATACCGCGAACTGTGGGCTTCTTCAAGAATCAATTCACACAGCCCATCTATATTTGGCACACAAATACGACCCTACATCCTCAACATCCCATCATCTCCAATAGTAACCTCTTTTTGGCATCACCGAGCTGAATTGTGTCCTTCAGGACAAGAAAATGAGGATAATCATACTGGCGCTCTCTGATGCGATCATATAAAGAAGACCGAGAAACCACACAAACTAGAACCCGACTGGGTTCCGAAACATCTCATATCACGAACTTGTTGGCCAAGGTCTGAACATCAACTACAAGAGGCTTTTCACCAACAGGAATGAATGCAAGGCTACCCATACTCACCGCCTTTCTACTCAAGGAATTGGCCACCACATTGGCCTTGTCGGGATGATACAAAATAGTAATATCATAATCCTTTAGCAGCTCCTACCATCTTTGATGCCTCAAATTTAGATCCTTCTGTTTGGATAAGTGCTGAAGGCTCCAATGATCTGTAAATACCTCACAAGACACATAGAGATAGTGCCTCCAAATCTTTAATGCATGAACAATGGCTGCCAATTCTAAATCATGAACATGGTAGTTCTTTTAATGTGACTTCAATTGGCACGAAGCATAAGCAATCACTCTACCCTCCTGCATTAAGACACACCCAATACCGATCCGAGAAACATCATAATACACTGCATAAGAGCCTGAAGCTGAAGGAAAAACTAGAACTGAAGTTGTGGTTAAGGCAGTCTTGAGCTTGTCTTAAGCTTCTGAAAGCTCTCTTCACACTCATTCGACCACCTGAATGGAGCACCTTTCCGGTCAATTTAGTCATAAGCGCCGCAATAGATGAGAAGCCCTAGACAAAGCGATGATAATGCCCGGCCAAGACGAGAAAACTCCGAATCTCAGTAGCTACCAACTTTGAATTGCCTCTATCTTCTTCGGATCCACCTTAATTCCTTCACTGGACACTATGTGTCCCAAGAATGCCACCGAACTAACCCAGAACTCACACTTAGAGAATTTGGCATAAAGTTTCTCATCCCTCAGCCTTTGTGATACAATACTCAAATGATGTTCATGTTCCTCCTGGCTACGTGAGTATACCAGGATATCATCAATAAATACTACAATAAATAAATCAAGATATGGATGGAATACACTATTCATCAAGTGCATAAATACTGCTGGGGCGTTGGTCAGCCCAAAAGACATCACGAGAAATTCATAGTGACCATAACGAATCCTGAATGTCGTCTTTAGAATATCTGAATCCTGAATTTTCAATTGGTGATACCCAAATATCAAATCAATCTTAGAGAACACCCTCACTCCCTGAAGTTGGTCAAATAAATCATCAATACGCGGTATAGGATATTTGTTCTTGATTGTAACTTTGTTCAACTGCCTGTAGTCGATACACATCCGCATAGTACCGTCTTTCTTTTTTACAAATAGAACAGGTGCACCCCAAAGTGACACACTAGGCCTAATAAACCCCTTATCTAGAAGTTCCTGAAGTTTCTCTTTCAATTGTTTCAATTTAGTTGGTGCCATACGATACGGAGGAATAGAAATGGACTGAGTTTCCGGCACCAAGTCAATACCGAAATCAATATCCCTGTCGGGTGGCAAACTGTAATGACTCGGCCAGTCATTTTGAATATTATAACCCCGCTCCCCCATTTACTGCTCAATTTATGTCTTGCAATTGATTTATGACTTATCAGGTTAGTTGGTTCGGGTCCGAAAGGAACTCGGAGTGAAATGAGACACTTAGTCTCATAATTAAAAATTTAAGTTAGAAAAGTAGATCGGATAAGGATCTATGTGTAAACGACCAAGGATTTAAATTCCCATGGTTCTGTTAGCTCCGTATGGTGATTTTGGGCTTAGGAGCGTGTCCGGATTATTATTTGGAAGTCCGTAAAGGAATTAGGCTTGAAATGCCGAAAGTTTAATTTTTTGAGAAGTTTGACCGAGGGGTTGACTTTTTAATATCGGGGTGAGAATATGATTCTGAAAATTAGAATACCTCTATTATGTCATTTATGACTTGTGTGCAAAATTTGAGGTCAATCAGACGTGATTTGATAGGTTCCGGAGTCGTTTGTAGAAATTAGAAATTTCAAAGTTTATTAGGCTTGAATTGGGGTGTAATTCATGGATTTAGCGTTGTTTGAGTGATTTGAAGATTTGACTAAGTTCGTATGATTTTTTAGGACTTGTTGGTATATTTAGTCGAGGTCTCAAGGGGCTCGGGTGAGTTTCGGATTGTTATCGGGTTGGATTTTGGACTTGGAACTCTACTGGAATTTTTCTGATGCACCATCTGGTTTCCTTCATCGTGTTCGCGAGTGGATCCTCGCATTCGCGAAGAGGAACTGAGAGGCTTGAAATATTTGCTCTTTGCGTTCGCGAAGAGAAGCATGCGTTCGTGAAGGGTGGACTGGGTGTGCATCATGAACGCGAGAGGTGTTACGCATTCGCGAAGAAGAGAGGTAGCGGCTAAGGACCCCAGGCAATTGATCTACACGTTCACGTAGGGGGTGTCGCGTTCGCGAGGGGTTGAACGCGTTCGCGTAAAGGCATTGAGGCAGAGGCATTTTGTGCTTCGCAAATGCGAGGGTGATGTCGCATTCGCGAAGGAGGAATTTGGACGGGAGATATTTTATGCTTCGCGAACACGAGGCACTAACCGTGTTCACGAAGAAGAAAAGCCTGGGCAGTGAGTTTAGGTTTTGAAAATGGGACTTCGATTTTTGACGATTTGGAGCTCGGATTTGAGGCGATTTTGTGTGATTTTCAGAGAAAACAATGGGGTAAGTGATTTTAACTTGGTTTTGGTTAAATTACACGAATCTATATTGTTTTTATCAACAAATTAGTGTTTTGGGTTGAAAATAGTTGAAAAATTCATAGACTTTAATTGAGGATTTGAAGGCCGAATTTTGGTCGTAGTTGAGTAATTTTGGTATGGTTGGACTCGTGGTTGGATGGGGGTTCGAATTTTATGAGTTTTATCGATGTGGGGCCCATGGGTGATTTTTGGGGCGTAATTTCGGATTTTTGGAAAATATTAGTATTTTGATATGGAATTAATTCCTATAAATTTTATGAGCTAAATCAAATTAATTGTGAATAGATTCGGAGCATTTCGAGACCGAGTCCAGAGACGAGGGCATCCCGGAGTAGGATTTTTATGCTGTTAAGGTAAGTAACAGTTATAACTCTGGCTTTGAGGGTATAAACCCGGAAATTTGACATCACATGATTGTTTGGAAGTGATACCCATGCTAGGTGACGAGCGTATGGGTGTGCACCTCGAGAGATTAAGACTTGGTCCGTCCCATGAGGCTGTGAGGCCTAATGGCTATTATCTGTGGTTACATGTTTATTTATTTTTGAACTTGTTTGCCTTCATGTTAGAGATCATGCTTAGGCTTTATTCAAGCTCAAATTATTTGTACTCAGTCATAGAAATTATTGTACATGTTTACCTCAGTCTCTATTATTTGCTAATATACGGTGATACTTGATGTGAGCTGTGTCCCCTTAATTGTTGGTGATGATGAGGCTAGTGAGGTACATGATTGAGTGAGGCCGAGGGCCTGGTTGTGAGGATATTAATACCATAGCACGTGAGTTGTCTGCGTAGCACGTGAGATGACCGTGCGAGTCCAGGTATTGATACCATAGCGCGTGAGTTGTTCACGTAGCGCGTGAGTTGTCCGCGTAGCCCGTGAGTTGATTGTGTGGATCCAGGTATTGATATGATGGCACGTGAGTTGCCCGTGCTTAGCGTTTGGGCTTTGGGAGCCCCTCCGGAGTCTGTACGCACCCCTAGTGAGCGCAGAGTGTTGAGTGTTTTGAGTGTTGAGTGCTGAGTGCGAGTGATGAGTGATGGAGTGACATTGCTGTGAGTTTGTATTTATTTGTTAAACTTCCTTGTGGCATTTACTGAGTTATGGAATTTACCTGTTTAATTCTATTTATTTTTAAATTGTGAAAATAAATAATTAGATTGTTTTACTTAGTTCGTCACTATTGCTCAGTTCCTTATTTATTTCTGTTACTTGCTGAGGTGGTTGTACTCATGCTACACCCTGCACTTTATGTGCAGATTCAGGTGAGTTAGAGTGCGGTGATCGTTGATTTCAGGCCGACTATCTGTGGCGATTGCAAGGTAGTTGCTAGCGTCCGGAGGACCTTGTTACTCCTTTTATCATTTCTTCTTTTGGATTGTATTAACAGTTATACAGTTTTATTTCTTAGTTCATAGATTTAGACGCTCATGACTTAGGGACACCCCGATGTTTGGGGCTCGTTTCCGTATTTCAAAAATTATATTTAAAGTTTATTTAGTTTATAAGAAATTCAAATGTTGATATGTTTTATTAAATTCTTATAATCGGTTTAGTAGAAATATTTTGGGAAGTAGGCTTACCTTGTAACACGATAGGCGCCATCACGACCATGGATAGATTTTGGGTCGTGACAAGTTGGTATTAGAGCCTAGGTTACATAGGTCTCACGAGTCATGAGTAGGTTTAATAGAGTCTTGCGTATCGGTACAGAGACGTCTGTACTTATCTTCGAGAGGCTACAAACCTTTAGGAAAAAACAAATTCACATTCTTGGATTCTTATCGTGCATTCTGTGTATTCTAGTAACTAAATATCTATATTTCATTCTCTCACAGATGGTGAGGACTCGTGCTACCGGTCAAGAGTGCTAGCCACCAGTTTGGGCCGCGAGAGGTCGTGGTAGGGGCAGAGGTGCAGCCCGTATAACAGCTGGAGCAGTACCTGCAGATCTACCGGTTGTCCCAGATCAGGACCAGGTTCCAGTTGTTGATGCGCCAGCTCAGGCACCACCTGTGCCTATTGTGATTCCTAGACTTTAGGAGGCCCTAGCTCAGATTCTTACAACATGTACCGGCCTTGCTCAGTCGGTCTCTATTTCGACGACCGCAGCCACTTCTCAGGCCGGTGGAGCACTTAGACTCCCGTCGCTCGCACACTCGAGTAGGTTATTCAGGGACTTTAGACACCGAAGGCATCACCAGCCCAGCCGGATGCAGCTGCACAGGATTATGTGGTTCCTATTTTGCATGAGGATATCATCGTAGGTTTGGGAGACTCCAGCCACCACCTTTCAGTGACACAAAGAGAGAGGACGCTTAGGATTTCTTGGACAGGTGTCAGAAGATACTCCATACTGCTAGTATTTTGGAGACTTGTGGGGTCTCATTCACTACCTTTCAGTTTTCTGGGGCTGCATTCAGATGGTGGGAGACTTACGAGAGGCACCCCTTACTTGGCAGCAATTCTCCGTTCTTTTTCTGGAGAAGTTTATACCTGAGTCCCGCAGAGAGGAGCTGCGCAGGCAGTTTGAGCAGCTTCGTGAGGGTGAGATGTCTGTTACACAGTATGAGATGCGGTTCTTCGAGTTAGCTCGTCATGCGGTCTAGTTGGTTCCCACAGACTGAGAGAGGATCAGGAAGTTTATAGATGGCCTCGGTTTTCAGCTTCGATTGCTCATGACCAGGGAGAGAGTATATGGGGTTACCTTTGATGAGGTTGTCGACATTGCTCGACAGATTGAGATGGTTCGAAGCCAGGAGAGGACTGAGAGTGAGGCTAAGAGGCCTCGTGGTTAGGGTGGTTTCAGTGGTGCTCCTCAGGGAGGTCAGTTTCAGTAAGACCAGTTTCAGCAGAGTCAGTCATCATTCAGTGCATTGCCAGCACAGGGTTCTCATTATGCCCCACCCGCTCAGATATTATCGGGTAATTCTTTTGGGCATCAGGAGCAACAGTTTCATCAGAGAAGGGGTTGTTTTGAGTGCGGGGATTTTGGTCACATTGCGAGATATTGCCCTAGGCTGTTGGATGGGACTCCACAGCGGAGTACTCACCCAATGGCACCAGCACCAGTTCCTACACCACCCGCCCAGCCAGCTAGGGTGGAGTTCAGCCAGCTAGGGGCCAAGCACAGTCAGCTATGGGTCACCCGAGAGGGGGAGGGAGATCGGGGGTGGTCAGGCCCGTATCTATTCCCTCCCAGCCAGGCCAAACGATATTGCTTCAGAAGCTGTGATTTTAGGTATGTTCTTCTGTTAGACTCGTTCGAGGACGAAAGTTTATTTAAGAAGGGGAGAATGTAATGACCCGGCCAGTTGTTTTGAATATTATAACCCCGTTCCCCCATTTACTACTCAATTTATGTCTTGCAATTGATTTATGACTTATCGTGTTAGTTGGTTTGGGTCCGGAAAGAACTCGGAGTGAAATGAGACACTTAGTCTCATAACTGAAATTTAAGTTAGAAAAGTGGACCAGATATGGATTTATGTGTAAACGACCTCAGATTTGAATTTTGATGATTCCGTTAGCTCCATATGGTGATTTTGGACTTAGGAGCGTGTCCGGAATATTATTTGGAAGTCCGTAGAGGAATTAGGCTTGAAATGCCGAGTTTAATTTTTGAGGAGTTTGACCGGGGTGTTGACTTTTTGATATCGGGGTCAGAATCTGATTCTGAAAATTGGAATACCTCTGTTATGTCATTTATGACTTGTGTGCAAAATTTGAGGTCAATCGGACGTGATTTGATAGGTTCCGGAGTCGTTTGTAGAAATTAGAAATTTTAAAGTTCATTAGGCTTGAATTGGGGTGTAATTCATGGTATTACCATTGTTTGAGGTGATTTTAGGATACGACTAAGTCTGTATGATGTTTTAGGACTTGTTGGTATATTTGGTCGAGGTCCCGAGGGTCTCGGGTGAGTTTCGGATGGTTATCGGGTTGGATTTTGGACTTGGAACTCTGCTGGAATTTTTCTGATGCACCATCTGGTTTCCTTCATCGCGTTCGCGAAGAGGAACTGAGAGGTTGGCAATATTTGCTCTTCGCATTGGCGAAGATAAGCACGCGTTCACGAAGGGTGGACTGGGTGTGCGTCGCGAACGCGAGAGGTGTTATGCATTCGCGAAGAAGAGAGGTAGCAGCTGAGGACCCCAGGCAATTGGTCTACGCGTTCGTGTAGGGGGTGTCGTATTCGCGTAGTGAGGGGGAATGAAGCATCACGTTCGCGAGGGGTTGAACGCATTCGCGTAGAAGGCATTGAGGCAGAGGCATTTTTGCTTCGCGAACGTAAGGGTGATGTCGCATTCGTGAAGGAGGAAATTGGACGGGAGATATTTTGTGCGTCGCGAACGCGAGGCACTGACCGCGTTCGCTAAGAAGAAAAGCCCGGGCAGTTAGTTTAAGTTCTATAAATGGGACTTCGTCCCATTTTCAGTTTTTGACGATTTGGAGCTCGGATTTGAGGCAATTTTGGGTATTTTCAGTGGAAACAACGGGGTAAGTGATTCTAACTCGGTTTGGTTAAATTACATGAATCTATTATTGTTTTTATCAATAAATTAGTGTTTTGGGTTGAAAATAGTAGAAAACTTCATATACTTTAATTAAGGATTTGAAGGCCGAGTTGTGGTCGGATTTGAATAATTTTGGAATGGTTGGACTCGTGGTTGAATGGGTGTTCGCATTTTGTGAGTTTTATCGGATTCAGAGATGTGTCCCCACGGGTGATTTTTGGAGCGTAATTTCGAATTTTTGGAAAATATTAGTATTTTGATATGGAATTAATTCCTATAAATTTTGTGAGCTGAATCAAATTAATTGTGAATAGTTTTGGAGACCGAGTCCGGAGACGAGGGCATCCCAGAGTAGGATTTTTACGCTGTTAAGGTAAGTAACAGTTTTAACTTTGGCTGTGAGGGTATAAACCCGGATATTTGATATCACGTGATTGTTTGGAAGTGATACCCACGCTAGGTGACGAGCGTGTGGGTGTGCACCGCGAAGGATTGAGACTTGGTCCGTCCCGTAAGGCTATGAGGCCTAATGGCTATTATCTGTGGTTACGTGTTTATTTGTTGTTGAACTTGTTTGCCTTCATGTTAGAGATCATGCTTAGGCTTTATTCATGCTCACATTATTTNGGATTGAGACTTGGTCCGTCCCGTGAGGCTGTGAGGCCTAATGGCTATTATCTGTGGTTACGTGTTTATTTGTTGTTGAACTTGTTTGCCTTCATGTTAGAGATCATGCTTAGGCTTTATTCATGCTCACATTATTTGTACTCAGTCATAGAAATTATTGTACATGTTTACCTCAGTCTCTATTATTTACTAATATATGGTGATACTTGATGTGGGTTGTGTCCCCTTAATTGTTGGTGATGATGAGGCTAGTGAGGTACATGATTGAGTGAGGTCGAGGGCCTGGTTGTGAGGATATTAATACCATAGCACGTGAGTTGTCCGCGTAGCACGTGAGTTGACCGTGCGGGTCCAGGTATTGATACTATAGCGCATGAGTTGTTCGCGTAGCACGTGAGTTGACCGTGCGGATCCAGGTATTGATATGATGGCACGTGAGTTGTCTGTGCTTAGCGCTTGGACTTTGGGAGCCCTTCCGGAGTCTGTACACACCCCTAGTGAGTGTTGAGTGTTTTGAGTATTGAGTGCTGAGTGTGAGTGATGAGTGATGGAGTAACACTGCTGTGAGGTTGTATTTATTTGTGTTGTTGCTGCATTTATTTGTTAAACTTCCTTGTGGCATTTACTGAGTTATGGAATTTACCTGCTTAGTTCTGTTTATTTTTAAATTGTGAAAATAAATAATTGGACTATTTTACTTAGCTCGTCACTATTGCTCAGTTCCTTAGTTATTTTTGTTACTTGCTGAGGTGGTTGTACTCATGCTACACCCTACACTTTATGTGCAAATTCAGGTGAGTTATTGCGCGGTGATCGTTGATTTCAGGCCAGCTATCTGTGGAGATTGCAAGGTAGCTGCTAGCGTACACAGGACCTTGTCACTCCTTTTATCATTTCTTCTTTTGGATTGTATTGACAGTTAGACAGTTTCATTTCTTAGTTCATATATTTAGACGCTCATGACTTAGTGACACCCCGATGTTTGGGTCTCTTTTCCGTATTTCAAAAATTATATTTAAAGTTGATTTAGTTTATGAGAAATTCAAATGTTGATATGTTTTATTAAATTCTTATAATCAGTTTAGTAGAAATATTTTGGGAAGTAAGCTTGCTTTGTAACACGATAGGCGCCATCACGACCATGGTCAGATTTTGGGTCGTGACACAAACCCGGCAGGTCTACAGGAAATACATCCGGAAATCCTTGCACTATCGGTACAGAATCAATAATAGGAGTGTCTGAATCAACATCTCTCGCAAATGCTAAATATGGCAAACACCCCTTCCCAACCATCCGTTGGGCCTTAAAATAAGAAATTACCCTGCTGGAGACATAATTTAGAGAACCTTTCCACTCGAGCTTCGACAATCCCGCTATCACTAATGTCACTACTTTTGCGTGATAGTCCAGAATAGCATGACATGGAGACAACTAATCCATATCCAAGATTACATCGAAATAAACCATATTAAGGAATAAGAGATCAACTCTAGTCTCCAGTCCCCAAATAGTTACCACACATGACCGATACACACGGTCCACAATAATATTATCGCCCACGGGCGTAGATACATGAACAGGTGAAAGTAAGGACTCACGGGGCATATCCAGATAACGAACTAAATATGATGATACATACGAATATGTGGAACCAAGGTCAAATAATATAGAAGCTTCCATGTGGCATACTGAGATAATACCTGTGAGTACTGCATCTGAAGCAACAACATCTGGCCTAGCAGGAATAGCATAAAATCTGGCATGACCGCCACCTGATCGACCTCCCCCTCTAGGGCGACCTCTGGCTGCCTGAGCTCCACCCCGAGCTGACTGGGCGGGTGGCGTAGCAGCTGGTGCAGGAGTCGTAGTCTGACTTCTATGCTGAACTGGACCTCGGGAAAGGCGGGGACAATATTTCCTCACATGACCCAAATCTCCACACTCATAGTAATCCCTCTCGATGAATGGTAACGGGTTATGAGGCAAACCTCTAGAACCAGAATAACTACTAGCAACAATTGGTAAAGATGAACCCTGAACTGATAGTGCACAATATGAACTCTAAGCTAGAAGTGCACCAAGAGAAGACTGACTCTATCGAGCACTGTATTAACCATAGCTAGTTGATGCACCATGATGAGCTGGACGAGCCATCTGAGCGGGCCTATAGGGACGACCCCTACTGTGATAGGGCTGTCCTCCAGAAGGAACACCACTGGAATTACCGGGACCACGAGACCTCTTGGCCTCCCTCTCCTCACGCTCCTGATTACGGACCATCTCTAGTCGTCGAGCACTGTCAACCACCTCATCGAATTTAGCACCTGCTACATTCCCCGGAGTCATAAAAAAATGGAACTGATGGTTGAGGCCATTAATGAACCTCCTCATCTTTTCCTCTCAGTGAGAACCAACCAAACTGCATGACGAGCCAATTCTAAAAATCGTATCTCATACTGAGTCACGGACAAGTCCTCCTGACGTAAATATTCGAACTGCCTGTGTAGTTCCTCTCTGAGAGTCTGTGGCACAAACATCTCCAGAAATAATATGGAAAACTCATGCCATGATAGTGGTGTTGCACCAACTGGTCTGCTCCTCTCATAAGTCTCCCACTATCTGAAGTCTGCTCCGGTCAATTGAAAAGTAGTAAATGAGACCCCACTGGTCTCCAGAATACCCGGTGTACGAAGCATCCGTTGGCATCTGTCCAAGAAATCCTGAGCATTCTCGGACTCAGTTCCACTGAAAGTTGGAGGATGGACTCTCCCAAACCTCTCTAATCTCTTCTGCTCCTCGTCATTCATAATAAGACCCACCTGGGCCTGAGCAACTACAACCGGCTGGACTGGTAGTCCCCCCGGTATCTGAAGTCCCTACACTACCTGCTCTAGAGTACGGGCAACAGGGGTATGAGTACCTCCCCCGGCCTAGGAAGTGGCTGGTCGACCTGAGCCGAAACCACCTGAGCAAGTCCAGTGCAAACAGTCAATATCTGTGCTAAAGCCTCTAGAAAGCTTGGAATCATAATAGGCATAGCTGGTGCTTGAGCTGGCCCTGCCTAATTAACTATATTTTGAACATGCTCCTGAGCTGGATCAACTGGTAGTGCTACAGGTGCTGCTCCAACTGTTGTGCGAGCTACACCTCGACCTCTACCATGGCCCCGGCCTCTACCACGGCCTCGGCCTCTTGTGGACCTAACTAGTGGCACTGGTGGCTCACCGTTTAATCCAGTAGTACGTGTCCTCACCATCTATGATAGAATAGAATAACAGAAAGTTTAGTTTCCGGAATCAACAAATTAGCACGATAGAATACAAGAAAGTAAAATTTTCCTAAGGGTTCGGCAGCCTCTCGAAGATAAGTACAGACGTCTCCATACTGATCCTTAAGACTCTACTAAACCTGCTCATAACTCGTGAGACCTAGGTAACCTAGGATTTGATACAACTTGTCGCGACCCAAAATCACCCCTGTCGTGATGGCGCCTAACATAACACTAGGCAAGCCGACACCTCAATAAACCACATATTTCCTTATGTTTGAAAATATAATATTTGAATTCAATAGAAAATCTCACAAATACTGATATAAATACACTCCCAAAACCTGATGTCACTGAGTACATGAGCATCCAAATGATAACAAAATCTGACTTCCAAAAATACTGTCTGAAAATATAGTACAGTACAATAACTCAAAAGAAAGAGAGTCAAGGTCTATAGACGTCAAGCAACTTCCTCGATAGTCTCCAACAAATAATGCTCTGAAGAACTATCAATCATCGTGTCTGTAAGTACCTGGATTTGCACACAAGGTATAGGGTATAGTATGTGTACAACCAACTCAATAAGTAACAATACTAACCTTTGGACTGAAAGTTGCGACGAGATCAACAGGTACAGTCCAGTATAGAAATAACAGTACAAAAATATATGCATGCTTTCAAGTTCAACAGTTAAACTCGGTACAAGTGAAATAGATCAATTTTGAATGATATGAGGAATATGACATCTTTATATATACATGACAATGTGCGTGATGTATTTAATGCACCTCAGTGGAAAACCTCGTGTACTCACGATCACAAACTACTCAGTCACCCAGTACTGTATATGGCCAATCCAGCCCAAGGAAGATCCATCCCATATATATATACATCAACTGACAGTCAGTCACCCAGTATTGTATAATGCCAATCCAGTCCAAGGAAAGATCCATCCCCGAATATAAATAATTCGGACAAGATCCATGTCCCAGGAATTCATCATAATTATAAATAAATAAGACAACTTTATGCCCTCGGAAGTCCATCCCAAATATAAAATTATTTGCGCTCACTGTGAGGGGTGCAGACTCCGGAGGGGCTCCTTCATCCCAAGTGCTATATAAAGCCGATATGACCTACTGCGGCATGCATTCCGATCCCATAATAATAAAGCCAATAAGGCATGTTGTGGCGTGTAGCCTTGGTTCATATAATAATAATATATATATAAAGTCAATATGGCATGCTGCGGTGCGCACCTCAATCTCATAAATATCCTCACAATGGATGAACATGACTGAGTATGAAATGTATATTTTGAAATAATTAATTCAACAACCCTATGGGTCCCTAAATATCGGCACGTAACCTAAACATGATCCTTAATACGAGCCTCAGCTCAATTTCCCTAACACGTGGAGGATACGGGATAATAACATGGTTCTTTAATTTTTACAACTCCATAGAATTTATTTAAGTCACAGTTTCTATGGTGCACGCCCATACGCCTGTCACCTAGCATGTGCGTCACCTCCAAACAATTCAAATAATACATAATTCAGGGATTTATACCCTCAGAACCATGTTTAGAAGTGTTACTTACCTCAAACTGTGTAATTCTTTCCTCCAGTATGCCTTTGCCTCGTGAATCGGCCTCCAAATATCTCGAATCTAGTCAAAATAAATTCGATTCAGTCAATACAAATTATAGGAATTAATTCCATGTGAAAATACTAATTTTCCAACAAAATCCGAAATTTAACTCAAAAATTACTCATGGGGCCCACATCTCGAAACCCAACAAAAATTACAAAAAGTTACAACCACGAGTCCAACCATACCAAATATACCAAATTCCAACATCAACTCGACCTTCAAATCCTCAAAATCATATTTTCAAGTCCATAGGCCCAAATCCTCGAATTGCACCTCAAAAACACGTAATCTAGTCGAAATACTCAATGATAATTCAATATTATTGACTAACAATGATCACAAATGACTTATCCCAAGTTCAGGTGGAGCTCAGCTGATTTGTTTTTTTTTTTGGGGGACAGTTTTTGAGTCGATTTTGGTGGTGGTTTTGTGCTATTCTTTTGGGCTGGTTCACAACAGATTTTTTTGTGGCTGCTTTGGAGGAGTTTTTGGTAGTGTTTTTATACTATTTTGGAGCTGGTTTTAGGTGACAAAACAGTGAGATTTTAAAGCTGATCTATGGCTGAAAAATATGAGCTATCATTGCCTTCACACGATGAAGAGTTAAATATGAGAATGACGATGAAAACAAAATGTTCTTTGGGTGGAAAATGCTGCTCACTCTTTTCTTATTGTCTGATTCTCATTTCTCTCTTTTTGCTTTTTCACTTACNCCCCAAATGATAAAAGCCAATTATATAATATAGTATGGTGTGTGAGTTGTTAAAGAGAAAAAGTCGGAAGGTGAAAAGTGAGGTGTGTGTTGTGAGGAGACGTGAGAGAAAGGGACGTGAAAGGTGGGAAGTTAGGTTAGAAAATAGAAATTATCAAAACTCTATTCCGGAGTCGTTTACACATAAGTTAACATCCGATCAACTATTTCAACTTAAGCTTTCATCCTTGATACTAAGTGTCTCAATTCATTCAGAAACCTAACCGGACCCGAACCAATTACTCCAGAAAGTCACATAACAATTGTAAAACACAAAATGAACAGTAAATGGGGGAACGGGGTTGTAATACTCAAAACGATCGGTCGGATCGTTACAAGATGATTCCATATATATATACCCCATCACCACAGACGGTGAAAGTCTGGACCGATAAAATATTATATATATATATATATATATATATAT